>JADBJO010001910.1:130000-135000 GCA_016801955.1 Conus betulinus | reverse complement strand
GGAGCGATCAGCGTAGTAATCCAGGTCCAAGCTACACCAACCTAACCAACTTTACCGGCGCTTCCTTCTCGTCGCTGGTGTGGCTTATTTGGTTCCGCTGGGGATGTTGGCGAGCCGATAACATCTACCGACTGGAGCCAGCGTTTGTTAGCGAGGGAGAGAGACTGACTGTGTGTGAGAGCGAGGTTTTTAGACCTGAGAGCGATGAATTGTCCGTGTCGCTGGCAATGCTGGGGTTTACTCAGTACCGCTTGAGTTGCTGGTAAAAGGCACACTCCGCATGTTGGGTTTAAAGTGTGGCATCAGAAGTGATGTGAAAAGTGCCAAGATTGGTTTTACGGGTTTTTTTTTCCAAACATGTGTTTATAGGAATGTAGTACTCTCTCTCTCTCTCTCTCTCTCTCTCTCTCTCTCTCTCTCTCTCACCACACACACACACACACACACACACACGCACACTCACAGAGTTGGGACACGCATACGAGCACACTTCAAGCACTCACTGACACCACTCATTGATGTCAGTTCCAGAAGAAGATCGGAAAGGAAAACGCGAGAGAAGCTAAGTTTCGAACCTACTTGTCAACATTCTGCTCCCCCCCCCCCCCCCACCCCATCCCCCTTCCCCACCACCGCTCCTGCTATCCCCACCCATCCCCATCCTCCACTTTCGCCAAAGAACTATCTGTCTGTGTGTGCTCATCTTTTCCTTGTGGCCCAGTGGCGGGGGGAGTGATAAACGACTTGTCAGTTTCCTGCCCTGTGGCCCTCCCCCCAAAATAGCTGGGAACAGGCGAGCGAGCGTTTTATTTCGTCGTATTTATAGCGCGGGCTCCTCAAGTCTCCTCAAGGCTGCTTGAATACAATTGTCATATTTTATACGTAGATAGACTCAACTCTATGCGGGGTCGGTGGGTAATGTTGCCTGTGCAAAGCGAGTGTGAAGCTTCTGGGGTGGTCATTGGGGTCGTGCGCAGCCGCGTGACGTGTGTGTGAGTGGGGGGGGGAGGGGGAGGGAAACACGACAGTCCTACAGTATGCAGGGGGGGGGGGGGGGGGGGGTAGGGGGGGAGGGAAACACAACAGTCCTACTGTACCGGCAAAGGTAGCATAATCAACAATGACATGAAAACATTGATAAAAGCAGTCGTCCATGCACAGATACAAACGCCATTTTCGAAGATGATGTCATACTTTGTCAGTCTGTCCGAGTTTGTACATTCGCTGTGACCATCATCAGAGCACGCAGTACTCGTTAATTCTAGACTTATGATCTCTAGCGCGTGCGTTTTTTACTTGATTTATTTTCCTCTGTATTGCGGATTGACAGGGGGGGGGGGGGGGGGGGGGGGGGGGGAGCTAACCCATGTGTATTCCTGTCTCTAATTAAAGACAAACTCTCTCTTTCTCTCGCGTGTATGTACCGTCATTTACACGTTTCCAGCCATAACTTGTGGCTGTAGGTGTCGTTGGATATCACTCCCTTCCCCTTCCACCCCTTCCCCTCATTTTTCCTCTTTGTACCCTCCCCCCTCCACTCCCCATATGCATCTATACTCCGTCTCCTCCCCCCCTTCATATTTCGAGCCCTCCCCAACCTCCATCCTCTCCAGTCCCTCGGATCGGATCCCCAAAATAGTACTTTCAGTATATGACCCTTTTCCCTTGTTAGTGAATGGTGCCATCCTGTGTTGAAAAATGCAGTGCCTCTTTGGATGTGTGTGTGTGTGTGTGTGTGTGTGTGTGCGTGTGTGTGTGTGTGTGTGTGTGTGTGTGTGCACGTGCTTTAAAAAAAAAAAATCCTTCATTCCTTTCCCTGTTCCATCTTGAAAAAGAAAAAAAAAAATCGCTGTGAAATGAGGCCTCGTTCCCGTGGTCATACTGTGAGTAGTCTGCATTGCAAACAGCTGGTCTCGTTGTCGTTACTGAAAATCATCACTACACTTAATCTACACAATGTGTGTGTGTGTGTGTGGGGGGGGGGGGGGGGGGGGGGGGGGGGCGAACAGGTTCTGTTTCCCCCTCCTCCCCCCCCCCTCCACCCCCTGCACTCCACCGCACCCCATTCATCTTCTCCATTCATCTCGCGCTTTTTTTTTTTTTTTTTTTTTATAGCTTTATTTACTTATTTTGATGAGAACTATGCTCTCATACTCCTCGGAAAACCGTTGTATAAATGGAACGGAATGTTTTACCACTGCATAACCACACTACGGACCGTCCCACTTTTCTTTTTAAGGGCTGCTGGAGTTAAGTGTCACCGCCTTCCGCTCTACTTCACTGGAAAGGAAAGCCGAGGGGCGCGGATTAGGGGGGGGGGGGGGGGGGGGGGGGGGGGGGGGAGTGGTGATGGTGGGGGTGGGTGGGTGGAAAAGTTGCGAAGAGAGAGAGAGAGAGAGAGAGAGGAACTCTGCCACAATGAATACTGATCTGGGAGTGGAATGATGTCACTGTCCTGTCACACGTGAACGTGTGCACAGACATACATACATACAGACAGTGGCGCTGTGAGCGTCAGGAGCAGACCTCATGCGTCGACCTGGGCGACACGTTTATAGCGTAAATGGGACTGTGAAATAGCATCAGAATTGGATGGTATGGTTTTTTTCTGCTTTTTTTTTTTTTTTTTTTGTTCTCCCCCCCTTTGTTTTTTCGAATGTGTCCATGCATAAGGCTGCTAAATGATGACTAGATCGATAGATACATACACGTGATCACACACACAAACACACCACACACACACACACACACACACACACACACACACACACACGCACACACACACACACACACACACACACACACATCCACACACACACACACACACACACACACACACACACACACACACATGCACGTGTACATACTCATATTGCCACATGCACGTGCGCATACATACCGCACACACACACACACACACACACACACACACACACACACACACACACACATGCACGCGTACATACTGATACTGCACGTGCACGCGCGCATACATACCACACACACACACACACACACACACACACACACACACACACACACACACACACACAGATGCATACGCACGCAAACACGCATGCATGTACCTATGCGAATGCGCGCGCGCGCTCACACACACACACACACACACACACACACACACACACACACACACACACACACACACACACACATTTTAATTCAACAAACAGTGCAAATTCAACGTCATAATTATCGTCGACAAAGATTCTCTTTGTTCTTGCATGTCTGACTGATGCATATTGCCTGTAGCCACCGCTGTTTTCACTGTCTTTAAATATTTTACTCTTCGCGGTATTCTTTCTTCCTTTCTTTGATTTCTTTCTTTCCATCTTTCTTCTTTCTTTCTTCTTCCTTTCTTTGATTTCTTTCTTTCTTTCTTTCTTTCTTCTTCTTCTACAGTGCTGTTTAAGAGAAACAAAATGCAGTGCCGTAGCACTACAAACAGAGGGTACATTGGTAGATAAGTAAACGCAGCCCAGAATGGTTCAACATACACACACAACGTGACCTAACATGACACTTAGGCTAGACACAACACAATTAGTATCTCCATGGGGATGCCGGAGGGTGGGGGAGAGAAGGGGAGGGGTGGAACGGTTGGATATCGTTCAGCATTGTTTACATGTCCCCCCGCTCTCTGCAAATTCTGTGCTGGTTATTGATTTCCTCTTTGATGACACCCTCTCTGACGAGATAACGGACAGGCCGTAAACAACATCAGCTGAATCTAACACTCTCTTCGGTTTCCCCCCATGCGTCCTCCTCCCGTCGCCTCTCTTCCTTTCTTTTCTTTTCATTTTTCTTTTCTTTGTTTTCTTCTCTCGTCTTTTTCTTCATTTACTTCTTTTTTCTTTCTTTTTTTCTTTTTCTTTTTTCTTCTTCTTCTTCTTCTTCTTCTTGAGCAGTATGTCTTGTATTGTTGTTCAACGTTTTTCTGCCTTTGTGATGTATTTAAACTGTCTCCCCCCCCCCCCCCCCCCCCCCCCCCCCCTGCTTGAAATTCTGTACTTTGTTCCTCTCATATATAGTTTATAACGAATCCCCCACCTACACCCCACCCCCATCCCCATCCTGCTTTTTGCTATTGTAATCTGGTGATCATGTTGTGAGACTGTGTGTGTGTGTGTGTGTGTGTGTGTGTGTGTGTGTGTATTTTTAAGATAATAACTTTTTGTTCTAAGCTTGGGATATGAGTTAACGAGAATGCCTGGTGCATTCTCGACAGTTCTATTTTCTCTTCTTCTTTCTTTCTTTTTCCCTTCTTTTTTCTTTCTTTCTTTCTTGTTATGATGATGATAATAATGAATAATAAGCAGGAGTGATGACGATGATGACGATGATAATGATGCTCGTTATCTTCTCCTTCTCCTCCTTCTCCTCGTTCCTACTGTTCAAGTTGACCGTTTAGCAATCAAGTTCTGAACTGTGAAAAACGCCGGTGTTTGTCAGGACAGGCGTTCTTTGTTCCCCGTGTAGAGACAGCGCTGTAACGGTCACGGGTGTGGTCGGCTGGGGCAGTCCAATGCATCTTCACCTGAAAGAAAATGATATGCGTAGGACCGCAACGTAGTTCAAAACCGGACTGGCTTGTTTCCTTTCTGACCCGATGAACGTGCAGCGCACCTCTCCGAAAGGCAACGTTTTGGATAGGCTTCGTGCAGTGCTGCCCCCGCCCACCTCCCCCCCCCCCCCCCCCCCCCCCCCCCCTTCACATCAGATTCTGTTCCCTTCTGTGTATGACTTTCTGCAAGATCACCTGAAAACCTGAGTGGCCCAGTGGTTAAACCGTTTTTTTTTTTCTGTCTGTCTTGATTCAAGGGTCCTGGGTTTAATCCTTGTTTAGGACAGCCAGGTGGTTAGACATTTTCTCTTGGCAGTCAGTTAAGTATGCAGACACTAGTCTAGCCCCGTTCGGTTTCTCAGGATGAGATCTGAAACCGAGGGGCCGTGTGTGGACACATATACTGCACCAACCAACC
>JADBJO010001910.1:120000-122500 GCA_016801955.1 Conus betulinus | reverse complement strand
TATCTATCTATCTGTCAATGTAAAATGCGTGCGAGTTCGTGGTCGCGCGTACGCGCGTGTATTTGTGTGTGCGTGAGTTCGTGCGTGCGCGCGTAAGTGTTTTTGTGTGTGTGCGCGCGTGTACGTGTGTACGTGTGTGTGTGTGTGTGTGTGTGTGTGTGTGTTTTCCGCCTTTTTTCTTGACCACATCTAACACAGCAACCTCATTTGTTGATCATTTAAGTAAACGCGTTTTCGCCCCGGTGTATCTGAAAGAACTGTCGAAGGGTTCGGTCATCTGTGGATGATGTGTAATTTCAAAAAGCCCATCCCAACCCTCTGTGTGTGTGTGTGTGTGTGTGTGTGTGTGTGTAAGAAAGAGAGAGAGAGGTGGGTGCGTGCCTATGCGCATGAACTGTGAGACATATGTACCTACCTTACCACGGTGAGCAGATCATGATACACAGGGATAAAGCCAACACGGCCAGGGTGATCATCTGTTCGGATGTCAAAAGAGGTGAGAGAAGGGTGGGAGAGGGTTGAGATGGGGTGGGGGTGGGGGGGTAATGGAGGAGGTAATGGTGTGGGCATGGGGTGAGGTGGAGGGTGGTGGGCAGGGTGGTGGAGAAGGGTTGAGTGGTAGGGAGCAGGGCATGCTGGGAAGTGGTCACACACACACACACACACACACACACACACACAACACACAAACAGCAGTCAGCTGCGAGAGACGTTAAACGTTCATCAGCGGATCCAGATTTAAACCTTTTAATGGCTGACCTCGGGCGGCTTGCACCCAGTGTACGGCCACAGGAGTGATGGCCAGGCTATTGATGTGTACTCCACGTTTTAAGCCCCCCCCCCCCCCCTCTCCCCCCTCCCTCACCCTCACCCCTAACCCCCCCCCTCTTCCCCATCCAGCCCCATCTCTTCCCCTGGCTACCTACCCACCCACCTCAGCCTCCCCACCCCCCACACCCTTCCCCATTCCCACGGCTTTGAAGCCCACCAGCCCACCAGCAGGTCTTTCTCTCTCTCTCTCTCTGTGGGGGCTGCTCAGCTGATCCCCTGCTTGGCTTTCTGCGCGTGCTGATCTATGGGGACGGAAGTGAGGGATGACACGTTTGAAGTTCAAAGGCAGTGGAGTGGCGGGGGTGGGAGTGGGGTTGGGGGGCACGGGAGGGGGATGCCTCCACAACAGGCAGGAGGCACTGAGTGCAGTCGTTGACCCCAGGAGCAGAGGGAAACGACTTTGGGGCTGCTGGCTGTTTTTTTTTTTTTTTTTTTTTTTTTTTTTTTTTTTTTTTTTTTTTTTTTTAAAGACTAAGCAGGGTGGGGGGGGAGGGAGGTGTGTGTGTGTGTGTGTGTGTGTGTGGGGGGTGTGGGGGGGGGGGGGGGGGGGGGGGGGGGGGGGGGGGGGGGTATAGAGGGGGGGGGGGGGGGGGGCTTAGGGGGGGGGGGGTCACATGAAATTAATGATCTGTTCGCACTCTCTTTTCTGTCATCTTGCTGTGTTGCTTTTTTTTTTTTTTTTTTTCTTGACGTAGTAGATGCATAAGGACGGAATTCATCCCATCTGAACTACAACAGAATAAATAAGTGGTCTCTGTTCTAGGTTCTGGATTGGTTCATGGGCGTTGACTGACTGTTACAGCTTTGTGTGTGTGTGTGTGTGTGTGTGTGTGTGTGTGTGTGTGTGTGTTTGCCATCGTCATGGTTTACAGTCCGCTCGTAGATGTGCATTGTTTACACAGAAAAAAAAACGCTCAGGACGAGCGCGTCAAGTTCGCTTCAGGGCTTAGGAACTCAGTGCACTGTACCAAATCCGTCTTTTTCTCTGAAAGATACATACTGGCCATTTAACCTCAGTGCACTGTACCAAAATCCGTTCTTTTTTCTCTGAAAAGATACACTGGCCATTTAACTCAGTGCACTGTACCAAATCCGTTCTTTTCTCTCTGAAAAGATGCATCCTAGCCATTTAAACTCAGTGCACTGTACCAAATCCGTCTTTTTCTCTGAAAAGATACATACTGGCATTTAACTCAGTGCACTGTACCAAATCCGTTCTTTTTCTCTGAAAAGATGCATACTGGCCATTTAACTCAGTGCACTGTACCAAATCCGTTCTTTTTTTTCTCTGAAAAGATGCATACTGGCCATTTAACTCAGGCACTTTACACTCAGTGCACTGTACCAAATCCGTTCTTTTTTTCTCTGAAAAGATGCATACTGGCCATTTACTCAGTGCACTGTACCAAATCCGTTCTTTTTCTTCTCTCTGAAAAGATACATACTGGCCATTTAACTCGGTTGCAACTGTACTGCACCCAAATCCGTTCCTTTTCTTGAAAATGCCGTTCCTTTTCTGTGAAAAGATGCATACTGGCCATTTAAAATCAGTGCACTGTACCAAATCCGTTCTTTTTCTCTGAAAAGATGCACACTGGCCATTTAACTCAGTGCACTGTACCAAATCCGTTCTTTTTCTCTGAAAAGATGCATACTGGCCATTTAACTC
>JADBJO010001910.1:105000-112500 GCA_016801955.1 Conus betulinus | reverse complement strand
AATAACGAATAAAAAGATGAGAGAAGATCTGGTAAAGTTTAGATTAAGAGTGCATGGTCTAGGCGCTGCAAGACATGGTTTATGACCAGTGAACGAAGTGCTGACTGCCCAATGTGCGGTCACAATTATGAAGATGAAGTACACTTTCTTCCCAATGTTGCTTCTTCTCAGATATTCGCCGAAAATTTTCATTTTTCAAAATGACTCATATTGAGCCTACAGTAGGTGGCATAATAAATCTCTTGTCAACACGTAATGATACAACCATTATTGCCCTTGATAAATATTTGACTGAGGCTACCAGTGCGAGAAGAAAGAAATTAGAACTTGACGACAATAGTATTGTATTCTAATTTATTTGTTCTGTATTAGTATGTTCTTTTGTAACAGGTGAATGGCCAAAGTAGTCTCAGTGTGTGTGTGTGTGTGTGTGTGTGTGTGTGCACGTGCACGTGCGCGCGCGCGTGCGTGCGTGCACGCATGCACTTGTGCGTGAGTGTTTATGGAACAACGTGAAGGGGAGCGGGGGAAGGGAGGGAGGAGGGAGAAAGGCGGTCAGGCGGTCGGGGGAAACTGTCAGATCAGATGGTGAGGTTGTTGAGAGAAGAAAACGGGGAATGGAAGAATGTGTGCTTTGCCTTTACCCGTTTCGTTTAGCGTGTAAAGGCGAATGAAGGGAATGGGAACAGCATTTTGGAACTAAGCGGGTGAGGATGGTAGCGTAGGAAAGGATGTTATATACGGAAGTTTTCCGACTGTTTTCCCACGTGTGGGTTAGTCATTGTTATACATATCTGTACCTTTCTAACAATGTGAGCGATTTGATAAGCCCATTACTTCCTGATGCGTTGTTAATTTAATCATTATTTCTCTTCCTTACACTTTTATTTTCGTTATACTTGCGCCCATCTGGTGTGTGTGAACAGCTTGTAGTGAAGGGCCTGGGGACGAGACCTGGGACGTGGGACGTCAGTCGGACCATTCATGGTGGGACGGTTTCCCAGGTCAGTCCATGGCAACGCACTTCCTTTCGTCCCTCCTTCTTCCTCCGCGCTTTCTTCTTCTTCTTGTTAATGTTGTTTTTTCGTTTTTCGTCCCCCCCCCCCCCCCCCCCCCCCCCAGCCCCACCCCTCCACTTCTTACTGTTCTCGCTATGTCTTCTACAGACTTTCCCTCTCTCTCTCTCTCTCTCTCTCTCCTCTGTACTCCCTCTCTCTCTGTCTCTGTCTCTGCTCTCTGTCTCTCTCCTCTCTCTCTCTCTCTCTCTCTCTCTCTCTCTCTCTCTCTCTGTGAGTGTGTGTGCGTTTCCCCCTCTCTGTCTGTCTGTCTGTCTTCTCTGTCTCTCATAGTCTCTCTCTCGCTCTCTCTCTCTGTCTCTCGTCTCTCTCTCTCTCTCTCTGTCTGTCTCCCTCTGACTCTGTTTGTCTGTTTTTTGTCTCTGCCTCTCCTTCTGTTTCTCTGTCCCTGTTTCTGCCTTTCTCTCTCTCTCTCTCTCTCTCTCTTCTCTTCTCTCTCTCTCTCTCTCTCTCTCTCTCTCTCTCTCTCGTGTGAGCGTGAATATAGTTTGACTGTGTATGCAGGTTTTCTTTGATGATAATGTGAATCGTCACTGTGTTTTGTGAATCCGTTTCTTACTGTGCACCAGTATTAATGTGTTGGTATTCTTAGTCCCTGAAGGGACAAGGGCCGGAAGCAAAAAAAAAAAAAAAAAAAAAATAGCATCTGGCTTATCTGATACCCTTGGAAATAAAGACTCTCTCTCTCTCTCTCTCTCTCTCTCTCTCTCTCTCTCTCTGTCCTACTCCGCCTCCTCCTCCTTCTTCTCCTCCTCCCGTTTCCCCCTCCCCCCTCCCTCCTCATCATTCTCTTCATCCTTCTTTGGCATGCTTACATTCTCGTACCTCTCTCTGTCCATCTGCTTGTCTGTCCGTCTGTATTTCTCTCTTTCCTCGTCCATTCTTCTCGGTCAGTTTGTCCCGTCCGTCTGTCTGTCTCTGACTCTGTCTGTCTGTCTGTCTGTCTGTCTGTCTGTCTCTCTCTCTCTCTCTCTCTCTCTCTCTCTCTCTCTCTCTCTCTCTCTCTCTCTCTCTCTCGGGGGCATGCGCCAAGATGGCGGAAAACTGTAAACATCACCTACAGCCAGCTGCGGCATTGTTTGAGAAATATCGATAGCCAGTAGAAAGTTAAATTGATATTTAGTGATAGAGCAGGTGTGGGAAGGTGAGTGGATAAGGAAAGTCACGTTTAAAATGATCGACCTGACCTTGTGGAGGGCCAGAATTGGCCATTTTTGTTGTGTCATGAACTCGGCAAGAAATGCAGTGCGTGCAAAGCAGGTGGGTGGCAGTGACTCGCCTGTCGTCTCACTCCGGGACTGTGTAACTGTGTATCTCCTGTGCATGTTTGGGGTGTTGCTGGTGTGGAGTCTGAAAACGAACATTGAGATGATGCTGGATATGAGAAGTGTGCTGTTGGAGGAGGAGGAGACGGTGACGGGGTGACCACGCCATGTGTCAGTGAACTGGGTCGTGACAGTGTCAGTGGCGGAGTACACACCGACACAACAGTCACCGGCCTACAGGTTCCAGCACTTGTAGCAGCGTGTGTGATCAACGTGGTGTTCTCAGCCAGGAGGCTGCTGCTAAGTGGTGACATTGAACAGAACCCCGGACCTACTGACACCACGGACAAACACCTTTCCGACACGACAACAGAAATGGGTGCCACCGCCAGTTCTCTCCCTACTGACGCACTCAGCAAAATTCTCTGCGCTATTTCCGACTTAAAAGAAGAAATCACTCAGCAACGTGAACGACAACATGAACAGAATGTGTCAATTAAAAACGATCTTGTGGATATAAAATCGCAGTTAAACAGTGTCAGTGAAAAATGTGAAGAAATAAACAGACGGTGTGACAGACTTGAGACTGACAACAAACGCTTGTCAGACACTGTATCATCACTAACAAGAGACATGGACGAGTTATTTACAGAGACGACAGGGCAGGGGGAGGAGACAAACACCTTGAAAACAACTGTCAGTGATTTGAAGGGAAGAAGTAGAAAAGATGACAGAAGAAATCGACAGATTGGAGGGATTCTCTAGAAGAGACAATTTAAGAATATATGGCCTCCCACAGCAAAAACCCCAAAGAGGACTACGACACGTGTGCCAGGATCGTGTGTGACACACTGAACTCTGTGGACAGGACAAGGGCATGGACACCACAGGAACACATTGCTAGGGCTCACAGAGTAGGACAGCCACGTGATGGACGAACACAAAACAATGATCGTTAAATTTACACACTGGAGGGACAAAATGTTCATCATCAGAGATCGTCAGCTTCGTTCTGAACTGGAGAAGGTTGGTGTGAGAGTTGCAAACGATCTGACGAGGAGACAGACAGAGACTGTGGCCAGAGCTAAAAACGAGAGGAAAGTCAGCATATTTTGTGCGAGGGAAATTTGTTATTGGTGCAAAACGACCCGATCCTCGTAGTTATGCTGAGGTGACAGCCGGATCGGCGGTACCTGAAGTAAACAATTCGCACATGCAGAATGTAAACACAGGCGGCAGACCCTCAGCCAATGACAGACGAGATCCCGTGTTTGACGTTAATGACGTCAGTCAGCGAGGCGACCGTGCGCATGAACAGCAGCCAACCAGCGGCGCAGCTTCTTCACCTGCTGCTAAAAATAACTCCTCGCACAGCGCGGCACCAGTGGCAACGCGCGGCGGGGTGACAAACACAACAGAGAGGGGGATGCACGGGTATCTTAGGGGCACAGCGTCTCGTGTCAGGTCTTCCCCTCACAGTGACGGTAGCCATAGAGGCAGCCCCAGTGCCAGCGCCAGTGCCAGTGCCAGAACCTTACGGTCAACGACTAAATAGCATGAGGCGAACCATCAAGCTTTGGAATTGACTTTTTTGAATTACAATGTGGAACATTTATTAAACAAATTGCATGACTGTTCTTTTATGAATTATATTAATTAAGTTCCTTTGATGTTGTCTGTCTGACAGAAACCTTTGTCGGTGCAAGCTTTGATTATGAAACCATTTTTCCAGAGTTTAGAAAATTTGCTGCTCCAGCTACAAAATTTACAGTACATGGAAGAAACTCTGGAGGAGTGTTAGTGATGGTTAAGAAACATTTGGAACCATTTGTAAAAACAAATTAAGGTCGACTGCAGTAATGCTGTTGTGCTAAAGATGGACAGTAGATTGTTCAACATTGGAAAGGATGTTATTTATGTGGGTTGCTATGTGGTGTCCAGAAGGAGGCCCAGCTTACAACCATATGCAGGTAAAGGACGGAGTTGTCGTTCTTGAAGAAGCTCTGTCAGAGGTAATACGTAATGATGATGTCTGCCTCATGATATGTGGAGATCTCAATGCAAGAACGGGATGTAAAACAATCAAGGCAGGAAAACATGCTTATTTATCAGGCACTTAACCCGATGTGGAGTGATGAAAATGATGATGATGATGATGATGATGATGATGATGATTTGGAATTTCATAAATGTCGTTGTTCAAAAGACCAATCGATTAACAGTTTTGGGAGATCATTGTTAGATTTGTGTTATTTGTTTGATCTGATTATATTGAATGGCTGTTGCGTTGATGACAAAGAAGGGGAATTCACTTTTATTTCCCCAAATGGGTGTAGTGTGATTGATTATTTTCTAGTCTCTTCTCAACTGAAGGAATCTTGCAATGTGAAAGTTGGGGACAAACTGTTTTCTTGGCACTTACCTGTAGAAATGAAATGGAAGAATGGGTTTAACGAAACTAAAAAAACCACAACTCAGCACTGCAGAGTAATGAAGAAAAGATTGTATGGATTGACGAAAATGAACAATTGTTTAAAAAATGAATTAGAATCAAATGATTTTAGAAACATTATGGAAAGAATTTCTCAGAATTGTCATAACGTTGATTTATGTATTGAACGTTTTGTGAATGCTTTGTGTGGTGCCGCAGCGTGCATGATGAAAAAGGTTTATAACGTAAGGAAAAAGTGTGTGATGACTGGTTTGATATGGAATGTCGACAAAAACAACGTCTGGTCAAAAATCTGCTTCAGAGGTATAGGAGAGCTAGCCATATAAGACAGAGCGTAAAGGTGAGTACGAGCCAAGAATAGAATACATTCATATAAGACAGAGCGTAAAGGTGAGTACGTTAAAGAAAGAATAGAACATTGGTTTGAGGGAAAAGAAAAAGAAAGAATTTGATGAGATTAGATTACAAAGATTAAAAGAGTCAGCCAATGACCCAAAGCGTTTCTGGTCAGCAGTAAGACAAGTAAACAGAAAGACAACGATAACCAATGATATCACATCTCAGCAATGGTATGATCATTTCTTTAATGTCTTTAACCATTCTTGTAACACAGTGGAAGGCAGTGGAGTAGAAACACAAGAATTAGAAACAGAAATGACGGAAACAGATGAACCTTTATTCAACGAACCGATTACTACACAAGAAGTGATTGACGGCATAAAACATTTGAAAGGTGGGAAGAGTGCAGGGCCAGATAAAATTGTAGGGGAAATGCTGAAAAGTTCTAATCATTTAGTAATTGATGTTCTGACATTGATATTCAATAACTTGTTTCGGAGCGGGTCATTTCCGGTTGAATGGGCTAAATCAATCATAGTTCCTATCCACAAAAAGGGAGATGTAAACACTCCTGATAACTACCGAGGTGTAGCACTGACAAGTGTTGTCAGCAAAGTTTACACACACATTTTAAATGTGAGATTAAAACGTTGGGCAGACCGGGAAGAGAAAATCGTGGAGGAGCAAGCAGGATTTAGATCTGGGTACAGCACAACTGATCATATATTTACGTTGTTTGCTCTTGTACAAAATACATGCATAGAAATACAAAATTGTATGTCGCTTTTGTTGATTTCAGGAAAGCTTTTGATTCCGTAAATAGAAATATTTTATGGAATGTTCTTAGAAAAAAACGGAGTCAATGGAAAGTTATATATGGCATTACGGGGAATGTACGACTCTGTCTTGGCATGCGTGCGTGAGAAAATGTGTTTATTCTGATTTTTTTCAATTGTCCACGTGGAGTCAAGCAAGGTTGTCTTTTAAGCCCACAATTGTTTTCTTTTTTTTATCAATGAGCTGCTATAGAACTCTCAAGAAATGGTAAACATGGTATTCAGATTATTCCAGGTGCCGTGGAGATTTTTATGATGCTGTTTTGCCGATGATGTAATTCTGTTGTCTAGTACAGCAATAGGATTGCAAAACCCAGTTGAATGTTTTGAAACAGGAAGCTGATAAACTACAGTTGACAGTAAACCTTGATAAAAACCAACATTATTGTGTTTCGTAAAGGTGGATATTTAGCTAGGAATGAAGTTTGGTGGTATGGTAGTTCTGAGGTTAAAGTGACCAATTCGTATAAAATACTTAGGTATGTTTTTACAACAAAATTAAGTTGGAATTTAAGTTGGTGTGAAACAAGTAGAAAAGGCAAAAAGGGGAGTGATAGAAATTTTGAGAACATTAAGGAAATTAAATACTACTGATCCAGACATATTTTGAAAGCTATTTGATACCCAGATTGAACCGATTCTTACATATGGTGCTGAAATATGGGGGGACTGGAGAATAATCCAAACATAGAAAGAGTGCACACTTATGCAATCAAACGGTTTCTGAATATTTCGATTCACTCGTCCAATAAAATAGCTTACGGTGAAACAGGAAGGTACCCTTTGTACATCAGATGTATTGTAAAAAGTGCGTTAGATACTGGTGTAAAAATAATACGATTACCAGAAGCTAGACTGAGCAGGCAAGCCTACGACATGATGCTGCAACAATGTGATCGTCAGGAAATGTTTACTGGGCCTCTAAAATAAAGAAAGTGCTAACAGAGAATGGGTTTGGAATAGTGTGGTTGAACCAGGGAGTCGGAAACGAAACCGTTTTTATGTCTGAATTCAAAGATAGACTAATTTCCTCGTATAAACAAAACTGGCACAGCCTACTAGAAGAACATGATAGATATTCCTGGTTTCCTGTCCTTCAAAAGTAATTTGGAAGCAGAAAAGTATTTACATGTAGTATCTAACCGGTGGCAAAGAGGTATCCTTGCAAGATTTAGAAATAGAATACTGGGATTAAATGCTAATAAAAGATGGTATCTGGATAATGATGCTGTTGATGATTCATGTCCATTGTGTAATGATATTGCAATTAGAGAAGACGAGTTACATTTTTTTGTTCAACTGTCCTGCTTATGAGAACATTAGAAAAAAATCAAGACTATTTGCTCATAACACAGTCAAGAGTCGAAACCTCAATAGTATTTGCAAAACAAATGATGAAACATTGTTAAAGATGCTGGCAAAATATGTAACAGAAGCTGTAGATACGCGGAAGAAAATTGTGAATGAATAAAAAGTTCAGAACACTGAGGGGATATCAATTATATTTCTCTTTTAAGGTGTAGAAAACTTAT
>JADBJO010001910.1:85000-87500 GCA_016801955.1 Conus betulinus | reverse complement strand
CGAGAAAGTGTTCAACAGTGCAGCAGTTGAATACCAAGAGGCGCTGAAAAAAAAAGTGGCTACAACTACAAACTACAATAAACCCAGATAATAACATAAACAGTAATAAGAAAAACAGGAAAAGGAAGATCATATGGTATAATCCCCCATATGATGGAAGAATAAAGACTAACATAGGCAAAAGAATTCTTCAAAATTCTTATAACATCATTTCCAAAAGATCATGTACTATCTAAAATATTCAATAAAAAACACCATCAAGCTATCATATTCATGTATATGCCCAACCTCAAAAACATAATTGACTCTCATCTAACAAAAACTAAAGGCAACACAGCCAAAAAGGGTAACAAAAGGACATCTTGTAACTGCAATAAAAAAGACCAATGCTCACTGAATAACAAATGCCTTTACAATACTATTGTATACCAAGCCACAGTAACAACAGATAGTGACAAAGAAACATACATAGGGATTACTGCAAACCATTTTTAAAACCAGATATGCAAACCATAAACAGTCCTTCAAAAATGAAAATATAAAAAACCAAACAGAACTAAGTAAACACATTTGGAAACTTAAAGATAAAAAAAATAGACTTCAAATATCATGGAAAATTATAAAAAGAGCAACACCATACAATGATATCTCTAAAAAAAAAATGCAACCTATGCTCTACAGAAAAGTGGCTGATATTATGCAAACCTCACCTAGCAACTCTGAATTCAAAAGTAGAGATCATAAACAATTGCAGGCACAAATGGAAATCTTTGTCAACACTCCATTCCTTAACACACCCTCCCTGAACGCACCCTAAAAATTTCAAAATTGTAAAAAAAAAAACTACAGTCCACGTGAAACACATGCAGAACTCACGCTTGCACACACACACACTATATATAACACCGGTAGCGTGCCCAAACTGCATACCCTGATGAGAGCCATTGCTCGAAACAATTTGTTGGTTTTTAATCTCCATTTGATCACACTTTAAAAAAAAAAAAAATATATATATATATATATAATAAACTAATAAATTCCAAGATAAGTTCCGAGCACCATTCTAGCAACTTACAGAGCAGCTTGGTGTTGCAATGACTGCAAGAAATATTGAATTATACACAAATCTTGCTCTTATGTCTTACATTGTAGAAATAGGGGGATGATAAGCTATCATATCTGCAGTGGTAGATAATTTCTGCCTAAGTAACAGTATGTGCTTGAGTTGGTGAATGGGGAATAATAATGCTTCTTAAAATGAACCTTCAGCTAGCATATAGTCTCCAAAGGGGGAGACACGTGTGTGTGTGTGTATGTGTGTGTGTGTGTGTGTGTGTGTGTGTGCGTGTGTGTGCGCGCGCACGCGTGCGCGCGCACGCACGCCCATCCCCTTCTTCCCTCCTCTGGCAGTCAGTCAGAAAGAGAGAGAACACAGAGAGCGGGAGATAGGGACAGAGACAGAGAGAGAAACAGAGAGCGGGAAAACACACACAGTGAGAGAGACATGGAGAGAGAGAGAGAGAGAGAGAGAGAGAGAGAGAGAGGAGAAACAGAGACAGACAGACAGACAGATTCTGGGACCGAGAGGGACAGAGAGATGGGGAAAGAGAGACAGAGAGAGACAGAGACGGAGATAAACAGAGACAGCAACGTCTTCAGAGGGGAGACTAGGACTAGGAGGGCTGGAGGAGGGGGAAGGGGTGGGGGTGGGGGTACAAAAAAAGCAAAGCCACCCAAAAAGGAGATGAGTTATCTTAGATACTTTCTTCTACCTGCGTGTGTCCCCCATCCCAAATAAATGATGAAATCCAGTAGAAAAGAGAAAGGAAAACAAAATCAGGGCTGTTTTCGCTGCCTTACTGGCTGGTCATCCAACAAAATCTCCCCCACATCACAGACCCAGTTTGTTTTCTCGCCGTCCGCCCTCAATCGTGTCAGAAATTAGACAGACCAGGGGTCCGCATTGAACGGCCATTGTGGAAGAACGCTGTGTGCCCCGTTAAAAGAAAACAGAGAGAACTGTACCCCTTCCCCTCCTCCTGCCTCAAAACACAAGCAACCCGCTAGAGTGTCACTGACAGAGAGAAGGAGGATACATGACGATGGTGATTGCAGAGGAGGAGAATGTTATTGGGAAGGCGTTTGGTGTGAAGGGGACAAATGAGGGTGGGAGTGTTGGGGAAAGATGGCGCGAGTGGGGATTCTCGAAAACTGAAGGTAATAAAAAATAAAAAGTTGACAATCCTTCCGAGTTGTTGAAAAAGGCACGAGAGGGAAGGGGTGATGTTTGTGGGTTTTGTCCTTTGTTTTCTCCATCTTGTCTTCATTTGATTTCGTTCTATTATTTTCGTATTTGTTATTTCAACTAGTGTTACTGTTTCTGGCTTGGGTTGAAACAGGACTGTTTATCTCCTTGAAAGGACAGGATATTAATCTGTTGAGAGTTTTTTCTTCTTCTTCTTCTTCTTCTTCTTCGTTCGTCGTCGTCGTCGTCGTCGTC
>JADBJO010001910.1:65000-75000 GCA_016801955.1 Conus betulinus | reverse complement strand
GCCTTCAGGTCTGGTCCTTGTCTTACCAGAATTCTCAAGCTGTTTCATGACATCATATGTTGATTAGCCCACACATTCTCTCGCTCAAAACTCTATGGCAAGGGCTTTGGCCTGGAAATCAGATTCCCCCAAGCTTCTTGCTAGACTGGAATACTTCTCAGCCCAGTGATTTGTGCTTCAGTCTGCTTTCGTATGGTACAGTGAGTCCAGTTTTCATCATGCCTTTTTACGAGGCTGAGTGGAGAACAATATCTGGTCTCATGCCATTCTCCCAGGTGATCTCTGAATAGTTTACCCATTCTGGAAGATCTGCTGTGCGCTCCCTGTAATACACTCCATCTAGTAAATCCTGCTTCCATGCTCTTCATATCACAGCTGTTACAGACTTTGATTTATAACCTCCCGTCACGTAAAACGCTGATGCTGGTGCTCCCGGCGGAGTAGCACTCCTACTGGCAGCATTAACCGTATGTGAAAGCTCCCTTACCACTTTGTTGTTTTTCATAGGTTTTCACACGTGGAAGCTCCCTTACCACTTTGTTGTTTTTATAGGTTTTCACACGTGGAAGCTCCCTTACCACTTTGTTTTTTTTTTGTAGGTTTTCACACGTGGAAGCTCCCTTACACTTTGTTTTTTTTTTGTAGGTTTTCACACGTGGAAGCTCCCTTACCACTTTGTTGTTTTTACATAGGTTTTACATGTGGAAGGTCCCTTACTTCTTTCTTGTATTCCATAGATTTTCACATGTGGAAGCTCCCTTACCACTTTGTTGTTTTTCATAGGTTTTCACATGTGGAAGCTCCCTTACCACTTTGTTCTTGTTTTTCATAGGTTTTCACATGTGGAAGTTCCCTTACCACTTTGTTGTTTTTCATAGGTTTTCACACGTGGAAGCTCTCTTACCACTTTGTTGTTTTTCATAGGTTTTCACATGTGGAAGTTCCCTTGCCACTTTGTTGTTTTTCATAGGTTTTCATCGTAGAAGCTCCCTTACCACTTTGTTGTTTTTCATAGTTTTTGACATGCTAGGCTCCATTACCATTTTGCTGTTTTTACATAGGTTTTACATGTGGAAGCTCCCTTACTTCTTTCTTGTATTCCATAGATTTTCACATGGAAAAGGAAGCTCCCTTACCACTTTGTTGTTTTTCATAGGTTTTCACATGTGGAAGCTCTCTCTTACCGCTTTGTTGTTTTTTCATAGGTTTTCACATGTGGAAGCTCCCTTACCACTTTGTTGTTTTTCATAGGTTTTCACATGTGGAGTTCCCTTGCCAATTTGTTGTTTTTTCATAGGTTTTCACACGTAGAAGCTCCCTTACCACTTTGTTGTTTTTACATAGGTTTTACATGTAGAAGCTCCCTTACTTCTTTCTTGTATTCCATAGCTTTTCACATGTGGAAGCTCTCTTACCACTTTGTTCTTTTTCATCGGTTTTCATCGCCGAGTTATTGATGCTGTGCATGAACACAGTACGTATTCAACTGTTTATTTGCCTGATAGAGGGGACATATATATTCACCTGACTGCCCCCAAGTTCATAAGATTTGAATTCGAAGGTAAGAGGTCATATACAGGAAAAGGAATGAGGAAAATGTTGGTGACTGGCCGCATGACATTTCCTCGTCTTGTCTTTGTGCCTCTTGATTTTCTCTGTCTGTCTGTCAGCATGGTGAATGGGTATAGTGAGTTCCAACGGTATGCACAACTGGACCGCAAGTTGATTCGTTTATTTGTAAATCACTATAATTGATACAGATCTATTACGCATCTAATTAAACATACAGAGAATGTAACAAATGAAGCAACTAAGACACACAACTGGCAATGAAGCAACTAAACACAGTTACTAATGTACACATTAGGAATTCAAGTTTCTGATACAGAGAGCTTTGTGAACAAAAAGTGCGGCTTGTTTTATCAGTTTATGGTTTGTGCTTGACATCAACAATATAAATTTAAAAAAAGATGGCCGCCTCCAGAATTTGTGCGGAATAAACCGGACACGAATATCTTTATACATTGGACATATCAAGAGAAAGTGCATTTCACTCTCTTCAACATCACAGCAAAAAGGACAGCGAGAATCAGTATTACGACCAGGTTGAAACTTAAGAAAGTGGGACTTCAGAACGGACATTCCTATTCTAAACCTTGCAAAAGACTTTCTCACAGTTATATTCTTAATCAAAGATACGTACTCGGAGCAAATAACATCCTGTTTGAAAAAGGAATACACGTAAAAAAAAAATCATGAGAAGATAAAGAAGATCTCCAGTCCTGCTTAAAACAGTCAATAAGACGTTGTTTAAATTCTGCTATAAAAATTTTAACATTTCCAACACCTTGCGACTCCCAAACAATTCCAAACCCATATTTAAACAAAACGTTGCGTACGTTACATGCCCAAGTAGAATAATTATGACGCTGCAACTCCAACAACATATTGTAGGCCTTTTTTGAGTACCTTGAATTATCTAATCTTGTCAATCTCAGCCAAAATTTAATACATCTGCAGTAAGTAGCTACAAAGAGGGGGTACCTTCCAGTTTCCCCGTAAATTAATTGTCTTGGAGACTTATAACTTACACCAAGAAATCGCTTCAAAGCTGTGAGATGTACTCTTTCAATTTGGTCTTGGACTCCGGACAAGCCCCAAATTTCTGAACCATAAGTAAGGATAGGCAGAATTTGCGAGTCAAAAAGTTTGAAAAACACTTTTGGAGAGAATCACCAACACCACAATAACTTCATAATTGCTGAAACACCCTTGCTGGCACGCCCAGCTAAGTCTTTCATGGTATGAGAAAATGAAAGTTTGGTAGACATAAGAATACCTAGGTATTTGTACATGTTAACAATTTTCAGTTCATAACCATTAAAATACCACTTTTCGCTTTCACCAATAAAACCCCCATTTCGAAACACAACAATATTCGACTTGTCAAGATTCACAACAAGGCCCAAACGTTTTGAGCTTTCACAAAGTATATGTAGCTGGGTTTGTAGACCAATTACGGTGTCAGAAAATAGAACAACATCGTCTGCAAATAACAAAATAAATAGTTCTGTTAGTTCTGGGGCAAGCTGAATGCCATGTCTACCATGTTTGGTAATATCACAAGTAAGCTCATCAATAAAAAGTGAGAACAATACAGGAGAGCACACTTCACCTTGTTTTACTCCTTTAGGACAAAAAAATTCTTCAGTCAGATCTGCTCCTGCGCGCACACGTGCTTTGACAACTCTGTACATGCTTTGCAAGGCATAAAAAATTTTACCATTCAAACCATGCTTGCGTAATACTTTCCACAATTTATCTCTGCAAACCGAGTCAAATGCCTTGCGAAAATCAATAAAAGCAACATATAACTTTCTGTGCCTTAAAAGCTGTTTCTGAATCATAGAAAAAAGTGTAAAAATATGATCAGTGGTACTACTATGATCTGGTCTAAAGCCAGCTTGTTCCTCACCAATAACATTGTTCATTTCAATCCAGTCAGTAATACGCTTATTTAAAACGTAACTGTACAGCTTGCTACTGATGTCAAGCAAAGAAATTCCTCTGAAATTATCTGGAACAGAGGGGTCACCTTTTTTTATGTAATGGTAGTAAAATTGACAATGACCAAGCATCTGGAAATAAGCCCTTGTCAAAAAGATTGTTGAAAAGCTTCGTGAGAAATGGTAAAATCTGTTCACAACTATATTTGTAAAATTCTCCAATAGACCATCAGGCCCAGCTGCTTTGTGTGATGCTTCAAGGCACCAATAGCTGAGCGTATCTCGTGAGAAATAATTGGTACATTTAGACATTCACAATCAATAAATACAGAATTCCCTAGTTCACCAACAACCTCGTCAGACAGATCGTAAGAATCAACATCATCATTTACAGAGTTGAATACATTCTTAAAATGATCATACCACTGTTCTTTTGAAACATTTACACCAGTGTGGTCCTCTTGCACGCACAGCACGTATAGTGTCCCAAAATTTACGTGGGTCATTGGAGCAGTTATTAAGATTATTAATGATACTATCACGATGCGTTCGCTTTTTATCTGCTAAAAGTTGTTTGTACTGTCTTCTTTTTTTTTCACAGTAAGAGAGTCTATCTTCAACAAAGTTAGAATATTGACATTTGCGGAGACGTTGCCTCAGGAGTCGACGACTTTGTCGACACTCAAGGTCAAACCAAATCCGCAATTTTTCCACACCTACAGTATGTGTCACCAGCATACTCTCACCAGCCTTACGTAGACAATCATTAAACTGGGAAAGGGCTAGGTTCACATCAGTGTTTATCAGATCAGTAGCTACATTTAATTTGTCTTTAATTTCATGTGACTGCATTGAATTTAAAAATATGTTTTTCATGTCATCTTTCCACTTATATTTACTTAGCTGTGCAGTTTGCTTTGGCAAATGTGCAGTGGAAACAATAGTCGAATCGGCCAAGAATTTAAGCTCAACAATTGTATGTTTTGATTCAATCAGGGGTACTACATAAAACTCTGGCAAAATGGCAACAGGGTGCGGGAAACAATAAAATAATCTACAACACTTGAGCCATTGGGTGAAGTGTATGTGAAGTGCCCAGGAAACCCGTAAGATTTAACACCATTCAAAATACACAGACCAAATTCTTCACAGACATTTAGTAACAGACGACCAAAAGCATTAACGGACAAATCACGAGAAACACGTGCAGTTCTCTCATCAACTTCTGGATTATCGTCTGCTGAATCAGTCAGATCTGCCAGATTCTGAATTGGATCACCAAAGTCGGCTTGTAGGGAGCCAGTTCTTGCGTTCAGATCACCACAGATAATGATAGGTAAATCACTATGCTCTCTCATAAGTTCAAGCAGGCAGTCCTCTAATAACGAAACACCATTATAAATGTCAGTCTCTTCATAGTAAGGAGAGGTTTCGGGTGGCAAATAACAGCCTACCAACAAAACAATCAGTTTCTGTAGCTAGAATATGTTTAGAAAGCTTCAAGGAGACAATGTTATCTATCTCAGTCTCTATTCTTTCAATAAAATTACATAAATTCTTTCTAACCAAAAAAAAACAACTCCACCTGATAAACGACCGTGAATGTTATCATTGAGCTTAACGCCCGCCGAATCAAAGACTTTATGACATGAGAACAGTGACTGAGGAATTGATTTAGTAAAGGTTTCACAAAGAAAAGCAAAATCATATTCATTTATCAAAAATGTGAGATCACATTCATCTGTGATGGTCCGTAAGCCTTCAACATTGAATGTCATAAAAGATAAAATTTGTTTTGAATTAGAACTAGTAAAATCACACCGTTCATTCCTGCTAACACAAAGTGATGAGCCTTGGCCTAACCCCTATTTTCTATTGCTCTGGCGCAGACTGGCGTCAAGCGTGGACTGACGCCTCTGAGTACGGTTTCTTGTCGTCAGCGAGGATGAGCAACGAGAGGTTCACAGCTTTGACGTCCGTTCTGTTGGCTGCAAGGACCTCTATCATCGCTGGTAGTTTTGCTGGTAGTTTTTTGTCACAACGTCACTGCCAGAAGAGTGCCGTCTTAATCCACCTCGTCGGTATGATGACCTAGATGACACGTCACGTGGTTGATCAGCCCGCGGGGCCAGGGAGGAGTGTGAAGAGGCAGGCAGTGCATCTCCCACCCGACGGGAAGCAGAACTGGCTGCTGACGGCACAGTGTCGACATGTTCCGCTGCTGCCTCGGGAGACGCCTGGACACCTCCGAGACCAAGAACAGTCCCAGTGCTCCAACTGCCCCGAGGACCGTAGTCGTCTGCGTCCTGAAGCAGGTCGACACCCCGACTGCTGGTGACGTCAGCCTCGTCCGGACTGGAAGCGGTGCCAGATTCAGAATGCACCAGCTGCTGCAATGGCATCTCCTGAACGAACTGCTCACCCTGCGCACTGCGGCCTTCTGGTGGAGAAGAAGGGAGGAGGGGGAGCGGGACTGTCTTCCAGAGTGCGAGAGATACCTCCCATGCCGGGCCTGGGTAGCAGTGGGAACAGCGTTCTGGGAAGAAACATCAGAGGGCACTTTCATATAGGGACGTGGTTGAGCAGGGCAGGCACGTGGTGTTGGAGAGGCAGGGTGAAGATGGGAAGGACGGGCATCATGAGGGAAGTACTGCTCTTTCCGAGGGCTCGGACACGACCAGTTTGCCCTTGGAATAGAAGGCATGTAAACCCTGTTGCCTGTAACTGGAAATTCTTCCCGCTGTTGTATGGTCAGTCTACACGAACACGAAGACCAACCTCTTGCATGTTCATTTTTGCTTTTGTATCACGTAGCACCAGCATAGCGTCTCTTAAACATACAAATTTGATCAAAATTGGCCTTGGTTTGCCATTGCCCGGTTCTCTGATCAAACCTAGCCTCTGTGCGTAGTCGATGTCACACGCATGCCAGTCTCTACCTGGGAAATATTTGCGTAGTAAACATACAACAGCATCAGACACATCAGTTTGTTCACTTGAATTCTCAGGCATACCATATAACACGACATTAGATTTTCTCAGATGTCTATCTTGTCTTTCTAGTTTGAGCTCCAGCTGTCGTAACACAGTTTTAAGATCCTCCTGCGCTGTCTTTGTATCTTCGATCTCGTGTTTCAGCTCTTCCGTTTGTAAGGAAAATCTTGCTTCAGAGCCGACAGTCGAGATTGTAGCTGTTCACTTAGCTGTTTTGTTGCACTGCTTACGTCTATCAACTGGTTCAGCTTACTTTCTAGAACCTGAGACTGTACGTCTAGCTTGCTTTCGAGAGAGCGTACTGCTTGCTGCATGACATCTGCATCAGTTGGGCCTGGATTGCTTTCTACGTCACCACAACACAAGAGCAGTACAGACAAGCAGAGCAAATAATTTTCATGACAGCGTTGGCAGGTATTGTCAATCGTGTTAATATGGGTAGGGAATGATTCCTGTTCATTCCCCCCTTGATGACTTGTATTATGTGAAACAGGTAACAACCTCCTGTGTATGCCCCCTTAGCTGGCAGGTCCCGGAATTATTTCAATGTCGCTACAGCACAGTAGAAGGCATGCCAATAAGAGCACAGTCACAACACCATCAGTTTGACAAGGTAGACCGGAATGTGAAATAGAAATGCACCTCCTCTGCTTTTGTTGTGAATCGAGTTTCTTGAGAAGTAAAAATCTTAAAGTCGCAAGTGCAAGAAACTCACGTTGAAGAGCATCAATGTTTTGCAGTACATCAAACTGTAATGTACCAACATTGCACATACCACCGTTCAGGTTCAGCTGGTTGTGATTCACTGCAAGAGAGAAGCAACACAGCAGGGAGAGTACACTGTCAGTGTTCTCACTGCACTGGTTGGCCAGCACAACTTCAGCCTGTGAGTAGGCGCAGACATGGAGTTCACTAAGCGTTTCCGCATAAAATGTTGCCATGTCCAATAAAATTGGCCACAGGCGGCTCTTGGAGATAAATTTGACACCGGCATAATCACGACAACACCAGCAATTTAAAACACTCAAAATAAAGTGAAATTCAATTGGCCCAAGCCAGTCGATGTAATCTGCAGAATGCATTCAAATGAAATAAATAGCGCATGTGTAAATCCACTTCTCCCCCGGTCTAGTCATTTTTTTTTCTCTCTCCCTCTAACGTCCTTTTCTTTCCTCCACCCCCCCCCCCCCCCCCAACCCCCCCTTTCTCTCTATCTCCATATCCCTCCTCATCAGTCTCATCACACCTTCCATCCCTTACCTTCCCCCATCGTTGTGTGTGTGTGTGTGTGTGTGTGTGTGTGTAGAGCCACTGCTTATATCCTATGCGTATGCCCCCCCCCCTCCCCGTCTCTCTCTCTCTCTCTCTCTCTCTCTCTCTCTCTCTCTCTCTCTCTCTCTCTCTCTCTCTCTCTCTCTCTCTCTCTCTCTCTGATTAGCATATTGGATTCCATGGAGTGCTCTTCATTGTAATAAACACGTGTTCCTGTACAGACTTTTCTCCACCTGAGAAAGGAATGCAAATAAAAGCGAAAAAAAAAAAAAAAAACAAAACGTCACACATTTTTGTCATGGCTATGATTAAAAGCAAGCAGAGGGATCTTAGCACCTTTGTTCTTAAGAAACAAATTTCAAATGAGAAAAAAAAATCACATCGCTTAATTATTACAGACAGAACACAACAAGAAAAACAGCATAAAACATAGCAACAATGGTAAAATTAATAACGATTGGCACCATTAGGACAATAATAAATTGTGAGATAAAGATGAAGATGATGATGATGATGATGATGATGATGATGATGATGATCATCATCATCATCATCATCATCATCATCATCAAACGGACAAGTAGCTATAAGCTGGGAACGAAAATCAAAACCTTTTCAGATATTAGTATTGAAAAATCGGCCGTGTTCTGCCGTCTGCCGTAGCTGCATACATTACACTTCACACTTCATGCATGTTCACTTTTGATGGGGTGTGGGGACTGACCAGGTGTAAATAGTGGTAGAGAAAACAACAACAACAAAAAATGAACTAGCAAACAAACAGGCAAAAGTTCTCTCTCTCTCTCTCTCTCTCTCTCTCTCTCTCTCTCTCTCTCTCTCTCTCACACACACACACACACACACACACACACACACACACACACACACACACACACACACACACACACAGATTGTTTTCATTAAAAAAAAAAGTTTTGTTTGTTTGTTTGTTGTCCTCACAGACCTATGATAAATCCTAAAGAATTTCCAGATTCTGCGACCTCTCGTCTACGTATCAGACAAACCAGAAATTGCGCCCGTGCCCCACTTAATAATAAGACTACATCCTTATTTTGATCGAGGAAAATGCTCCTGTGAGAAAAAGAGAAATATATTATTTTTCATATCATCTTTACCTAAATAACAGTTTTGTCCTTTTGTCCTTTTCCCTAACTTGCCATTTTCATGGCCGTGTTTTCGGTGTCGTAAGCAGCATTCCTGCTGTTTCTGTCCGTCTCTGTATTTTGTCTGACTTTATTCAGGTTTAAAAGGCTGTTCCAGTCTTAAATAAAAGTTTCTTTATATTAATTCAATTCCCCCCAATTCTTGTTGCTGTGTAGATGTGTTCATTATGGATATACGGGCAAGCTTGAAGCTTATATTTTTTCGGGGGTGTTCCTTGTTTGTTCTGTGTGCTCTATACTGTCAAGTCTGCTAGGCGATTCAGTGTCGTAAGCAGCATTCCTTTGGATTTATGTGTTTTCGTGGGAGCAAGAGTTACTCTTCTTGTTTCTTATTTACTGTTCCCTGCCTAGTTTCATATTTAATTTCGTTTCAGTTAAATCGAGATTATTTGTGTTTGTTTCTGTCCGACTTTGTATTTGTCTGACTTTACTTAAGTTTAAAAGGGTGTGCCAGTCTTCAATAAAAAGTTACTTTATATTCATTCGTTTATCCAGTTCTTGCTGCTGTGTATATATGTTCGGTGTGGGGTATATGCGCAAAGCTGGAGTATCCTTTTTAGGGGATGTTTGTTCTGTGTGCTCTGTGCTGTCGTATCTGCTAGGCGATTCAGTGTCGTAAGCAGCATTCCTCTGGAGTTATGTTCTTGTGGGGATCAAGAGTTACCCTACTTGTCTATTGTTTATTATTTACTGTTACCTGCCTCTTTCCATGTTCAACTTTGACATTTTCGTCATCTGGCTTACCTGAAGGTTTTCATTTTACTATCGCCAGCCATGGCCTGCAACTTATAGTTACATGGAATACCCCCACGTGTCTTTGACAAAAACTGAGGTATGCGTTCCTACACAGCCTTGCTTTAACCCCCGACCACGTCGACCAGTCTTCGTCTGTCTACTTCAAGTACATGTCTGACAGGTGACGAATCCCCGTGCTCTCTGTTCACCGCTAAACATGCGTGCATGCTGCACGGTTTTCTTCAACAGGTGAACGCGGGCACAAGACTCGAAAATCCTTTTTTTTTTAAAATTGCATCCACACGTGAT
>JADBJO010001910.1:27500-32500 GCA_016801955.1 Conus betulinus | reverse complement strand
GAGAAGAAAAGAAGAAGAAGAGAGAGAGAGAGAGAGGAGAGAGAGAGAGAGAGAGAGAGAGAGAGAGAGACAGACAGGACAGACAGACAGACAGACAGACAGACAAACAGAAAAGACAGAGACAGAGATAGAGAGAAGAGTCTCACAAACTTGAACTTCTGAATCGGTTAAGCGTCAACAGCTGCAGACCTTAACTGATAATTGTCCCAGTACAGAAGGCAGGGGGACTAGGCATGACATTCCTATTACAAATGATCACTATCAATTCTTCATTGTCACCATCATCACAATCATTAACACCATAGAAACAGAACAGCAGTGTATCAGCAAAGTTAGAAGAAGGAAAGGAAGAAGAACAATAACGTTAAAGCCAAGAACATACAAAGAACAATATCAACAGCAACACAACACCAACAACAAAATAATAGCAACAAATAACACCATTAACGCCACACCACACCACACCACCACTGACGACAACAACAACAATAGCAATATAAAAAAAAATGATAAAGATAACATGATAGCAATACGAAAACAACGATGAATGATGATGATGATGATGATGATGATGATGTTATGATATGATGATGATGATGATGATGATGATGATGAATGACGATGACGAATGATGATGATGATGATTAGATGATGATGATGATGATGATTGATCGTCATAGTAACATAAAGTTTGATGATGTATTATGATGTGATGATGATGATGATGATGATGATGATGGTGATGAACATGATTGTGATTGTAATAATGTGGCACTACTACTACTACTAACTACTACTACTACTACTGACTACTACTACTACTACTACTACTACTTCTGTTGCTGTCTGTCGCCGCCCTGCCGCGCTGCTCTGCTGCTACTCTACTACTACCTACTGCTGTTCTGCTGCTGCTGCTGCGCTGCTGCTGCTTGCTGCTGGCTGTTGATGCTGCTGCTTGCTTCTTTATTACAACTACAACTACATTTTCACCACAATAAAATTATCAAAACGTTTGCTACGGTAGACCTCTCTCTGTCCTCTGATCTCTGTCTGTCTGTCTTGTCTGTTTTGTGTCCTGTCTGTCTGTCCACGTCTGTCTGCTGTCTGTCTGTCTCTGTCCTCTCTCTCTCTCTCTCTCTCTCCTCCCTGCTCTCTCCTCGCTCTCCTCTCTCCGCCCCCTCTCTCTCTCCTCTCTCCTCTCCTCTCTCCTCGTCTAAATCGGTAACGCGGCCTCCGAAAACAAACTAATTGTCTCTGGGGAGGCTCTTTCTCTCTCCCCTCTGAAATCCCGGATAAGGATGTAGCGCCAACTCGGTCTAGACCTAGAGTCCTGGAGATATCGAAAGGAGAAACGTTTTAAGGTGGAATCTGTGTACAAAGATTACTCTCCTCTCACAATCGGTATTAATCGCCGCCCCCACCCCACTTATGCTCTATCTATATGACCGCACATAATCCGTGTTTTGCCGTAAAGGTTTCGTTCGTTTTTTGTGGAGTTGGGGCTTAACTTTAGAAATTTTTACAGATTATCATTTTCCAATCGTTTTATCACCGCCCCCAAACTTCCTCTATCATATACCGGTGTTTTGTAAATGTTTCGTTTGGGGCAAATTTCTTTTCAACAACACAACAACAACCAACAACAACAACAACGCAGACAACACAACCATCATTTATGTGAATTAAATACTAAAGAAAGGCAGGTCGTCAGCGGGAGCCGACACTACCAGAGCTTTTTCTTTTTACTTTTTCCCCCTTTTTTCAAATCAGTCCATCATTGCATTTGTACAATGTGTGGTAAAAAACGACATAAACTTCTGGGTACCATTCTTATTCCCATCTTTCCTCCAGGGCTGCATCGTAACGACATTTTCTTCTTACTTGTCGTTGCCTCGTTTTTCCGCCTCTTCAAGTCCACTGCCAGCCCTGATTTAAAAAAAAAAAAAAAGCAACCAAGCTCTAGAATTCCAAAAACCGCCCGCGCCTTCGTGCAAATCCAATTGTGTGACCCTCTTCTAAGTTTTCTATTTTCGAATTCATTGTCCTCTTCAGTGTATAACAGTACCTGGCCAGAAGAGAGGAGGACTTTCACTTTAAAAGACATTTAAAGTTGGAATTGAATCCGTCAGAGGTAGAACACAAATGGCAGTAAGCAGGCTTTAGTTTTAACTGTGCTTTTGTGCAAAGGGAGTGCCAGACCTGGGGCGTTGGTGCTTTCAGTCAGGTTTTCATGTGTGTGGGTGTGTGTGTGTGTGTTGTGTGTGTGTGTGTGTGTGTGTGTTATTGTATGTGTGTGTGTTGGTGTGTTGGTGTGTGTGGGTGTGTGTGTTTGTTGTGTGTGTGGTGAAGGTTGGGCTGTGTGTTTTGTGTGTGTGCGGGTGTGTGTGTTTGGGGTGTTTGTGTGTGTGTGGTGTGTGTGTGTGTGTGCGTGTTGTGTGGGCGGGCGTGCGTGCTTCGGTGCGTGCGGCGTGCGCTGCGTGGTGTGTGTGTGGTGTGTGGGGTTGTGTGTGTGTGTGTGTGTGTGTGTGTTGTGTGTTTGGGAGGATCGAGAGAGAGAGAGAGAGAGGGCGTTCATAGACCTCAATCTGTTCTCTCTCTCCTCTCGCTCGCTCTCAACAAAATCTTCTCTCTGTCAAAAAACAACTTCAAAAAAAAACTCTGCTGTCAATTCGCAACAACCTATCTCTCTGATACCTCTCTCATCCTCTCTCTCCTCTCTCCTCTCTCTCTCTCTCTGCTCGCTCCCCTCTCCCTCTCCATCCACTCATCTTCACGCTATCCTCCTTCTCTCTCTCCCCTCCTCCCCCTCGACCCCCTCCCCTCTCCTCTCTCCCTCTCTCTGTCCTCTGTCCTCCTCTCTCCTCCCCTCCCTCCGCCTATCGCTCGCTCCTCTCTCCCACCTCTCTCTTCTCTCCGCTCCTCGCTCGCCTTCTCTCCCCTCGTCTTCTCGTCTCTCTCCGTCCTCCCCTCTCTCGCCCCTCGCTCTCCTCTTTCCTTCTTTGCTTCTTTCCTTCTTCTTTATAAGAAATCCCACATGGCACTGGAGCTGCGTGTAACGATAATTAGCTGCAATAAAAGGTAATAGATGACCCAGCCACCCACCACGCAATTCGAAGAACTTTGTGGAAAAAAATATGCCAGAGAGAGGATCCAATTTCGGGAGCAAAAGAGTGCTCATAAAACATGTAGTATATAACGAGCGGGTCCACCATTGACACGTGACAGAGCACATCCAAATATTTCCCATACCAGATAGCATCATTCGCCTCAACACAACAACTTGCTGCACTGTTGGTAACAAATTTTTGAAAAAAAAATATTGATATGGCTCCTGCCTAAAAACGTAGACAAACGAATTGCATTTCTGACCTCCTCTCTCCTTGCTCTTCCTCCACAATAATTCTCACACGGTTAGGACAACAAATAACAAAAAAACAAAAATCGAAACAATCATTATAATCAATAATCCCCTTTCCTTCGCGGCTTCCATCCCTTTTTTTATTCGGTTTGTTGGTTTTTTGAGCCACTTCCTGATCCACTTATACTTCTCCTTACTGTTATCTAATTTCAATCCAACTTTCGGTTTCGCTATACTGTTTCGTTTCGGGTCTCACTTCGCCGCACCACTGATCCACTTCTTTACTTCGTTCGTCTTCCACATTTCCGTCATCCACTTTACGGTAGGGGGTTTCGATTCGATTATTACCGCCCTTCTATATTAATTTCCACTTTCGACTTTCGACTTCGTACTTCGTTGTTCGTTTGCTTTTATTATCATCAATCCACCTTCTTTATCCTATAATTTTCATTTCCACTTCGTTCGTCACATGTCATTTATATTCAATATATTTCATAGCCACTGTCGCAATCCAATTCCAATATCACCACTCCATCCACTTATCATATTTTATTATTTCATTCCATCCACTTTTCCATTGTCTGCCACTTCGTCGTCTGGTCTTCGGTTTACCCGTTCGTCGTTCTTTTCTTCGTCGTCGCCACTCTTCGTACTTTCTTCTCTCGCTCTTCGCTTCGCTCACTGTCATCCCTTCGGGGGATACTTACTTCACTTTTCTTTCGTTCGTTCCCGGACTTAGTTCGGTAATCCACTTCTGTTTTCAAAATCATCCCCTTCGTTCGTTTCGGTCGGCGATATCCACTTTTTACTTCATTTCGGAATATTCATTCATCATCCACTTCGTTCGGGGGACTATTCTTCGGACTTCGGCGCAATAGTGGGGGGCGCTGAAAGGCAAACGACGAGGAACGAGGCTGTGTCGGGAGGCTGTGGCGTCGGAAGGAACCATGTGGTGAAGTCGACTTAGAAATGTGATGTGCTGATGAGATGGATGATTATGATTATTATGCGAATTTGATGGGGACTGATAAGAAGAATAAGAAGAAGACTAAGAATAAGAAAAGAAAAGAGAGATAAATAATAAGTTATATCCATGATAATGAATGATGATCCAAATATTGAACGACATAATTAGAAGCTTAGAATTATAAACCACTTTTTTTTTGTGAAAATTAATTATTGCAATATAGGGGAGGGCGGTTGTTGACCTTTAGGCCACAATGGAGAAAATTATAGGTGGTTATGGTTTTAGAGGATTTAGGCTTTTTTTTAATTTTTTTTTTATTTTCTTTTTTTAAAATTTTTTTTAAAGTTAAACATAACAATAAATGTTTTTTTTTTTTTTTCCCCTACGTTTTCTTGGCGTTTCCTTCTCAATTTTTTTTTTTTTTTTTTTTTTTTTTTTTTTTTTTTTTTTTTTTTTTTTTTTTCTTTTTTTTTTTCTCCACCTTGTTTTAGATTTCCCACCTGCACACCGCCTCACCTTTGCAACTAGAACATCTTGCTAACACTGTTATTTACAATGCAGCGGGAACAGTTTACGTGCCTGCGGTGTGAAGGACTTTTAAAAACCGAATTAACAACAGAATCTAGACCAAACAGAAACAACACCCCCTGTTCTTCCTATGCCAATATTTCTTTC
>JADBJO010001910.1:7500-17500 GCA_016801955.1 Conus betulinus | reverse complement strand
AATAATGATTTAATTTGGGTTCAGTTGTGTCACAAATTTTCCATGTTCGTTAAAAACTGCGTAACTGTAAATCATAACTTCACATGACTATGTTTTGTATAATCATGACTTTTACCTGCTTAAATTTTATCATTACATCAGTGTAGTTCATTTGCTATCTGAAGGTTAGCACAGACACACATTCTTTATAGGCGTTAAACACGCAAGTCTCACATCAGTTAGTGGATTCGCAGGCAGCTGCTGGTCAGATGTTCTTGGAGTTTTCTATAAACGGACTGGATTTGTTTACAAGTTTTCTCTATTTACAGATCTTTGATCTAATCCCTTTAATCCATAAAGGTTTGAACGCATAAATGCATTGTGTAATACTTGGTATGCTCAGATCATTTTCTGTAATTTTGATTGTTGTCCTCCGGCTGATCTTATCCTGCTTACCATTCCTAATAAAGTAGAGATACGTCTTTTGGACTTTCAGACTGGTCATGTTGGGTTTCATAAACTGCTGCTGTTCTGACAGGTGACAAGAGGTGTGTTTGTCTGTCTGTCTGTCAATCTTTCTGCCCCCCCCCCCCTCCCCCCCCCCCCTCTCTCTCTCTCTCTCTCTCTCTCTCTCTCTCTCTCTCTCTCTCTCTCTCTCTCTCTGGACAGTGTCAAAGACCACCACGCATCAACATTTGTAAGCATGAAAAACTCACAACATGAAAGGGTACCAAAAAATTGGATGTAATGTTGGTGAAAGATACCTTAGTTCAAGGACAGATGGGATGTGTGGAGAGTGTTTACCAGTAAGGGACCTGAATCAACTTTGCTATTACTAGCCACAGTATCGTGTCGCCATCCTTGTCTCTCCTCCAAACTTATTTTGCACCAAATACCGCTGGTCACCCATTGCCAAGTATGGGCGATTCTATATTTAGGATTCTGAATCTCAAAAGCAAGAGGAGTCCTGCACATAGTATGACCAGACATGTTGGTGCTGAGTACCCAGACGAGCTGCTGCTGTATGACCACAAATGGCATTGACAGCAATCTTCAACGAAATCCTGGCATGAGCTGAGCTGCTACTGATCAGTTCATCACGATAAACTCTGAACAGGTGTTTGTAGTTTGGGGTCTCTCTGCCCCGTGAGCACTGACCAGTCAATACCGAATGTCTTTCGTTAACCTTTCTGTGCCGTGTCTATATTCCTATTCTGTTTCTGCTGCAGTCATTGCATCGCCGCTTTCTGAAGAGAATGTGTCACGATTGATGATTGCTGCTTCCTTTATTGTTCCTTGTCACCAAAAAGTCCTTCGTCTCTCTCACTGCAATTATAATGAGCTCGTTACCTTGGTGAAAATCAGCTTTTCATCATTTCTGTTTCAGATGTCAAGTGTCATTTTTTTTTTTCATCCAACTTGAACATGCTCTTCACACATTTACTCCGTTTTCAATGCATCGTAGCTGCCTTTTTCTGCAGGAAAAGAGTGAGAACGAAACATTTTGCCTCTAGAACATTCATTTAACGAGAAATACACTTGTTACAATGGACCTTTTTTTGCCATAGTCATAAAGTTTGGCAGAAAAATCAGTTCGTGTAAAATAATGTCAGCCAAGACTTTTTTTTTTTAAGAATTGTAAAGCTTACTGCCCGCCAGTCTTGTATGCATGCAGCGAGCTGAATATTGAATATTTGATTTGGTAATCTGCTAATTTGTATAAAGGTCTGTTGGATCATTAAAAGCAAAACAAAATACACTGCCCTAAAGAGAGAGATACCTGGACGGAAGACGAAACTGACAAGTACCCCGTCCCCTCTGCCTTCATTGGAATGCCATGATAGATGTCTAAATGGTGACAAAACCACCGTCACAAATGACTCTGCACAGTTTTTTTTATTGCTTCATTCTTATTTTCAGTGATATTGTTTAATGAATCCTAATCCCAAGACTTAACGCCACAAATGATAGACGCATCACACCTCTCCCCACGAGGTTTACCGTGTGGATCTTTCGCAACCCCTTCCTCTCTTAACCCTGCTATCGTACCCCTCCATATCCTAAACCCATCCCCCTCTTCCCCAAAAAGTAAAAAGATATTCGGGAATAGGAATTTGGTAATGCAGTCGCCTGCGTATCTTTCATCATCATGGTCGTATGAAGATGATCATTTTAGGTCAGAATGTTAAGTGAGGCACAAGAGAGGCAATAGGTAACACCTAGAAGAAAAAAAAAAGCATTACCTGCAGTGACTACCTTAAAGCTGTTTGCTTCTGAAGTCAACGGCGCATTGTAGTTTTCAACAAAAACACATCAAGTAAGCTTTCAGCGTTGTTTTTTGGGGGGAGTAGTTTAGTATAAAAACAAACAAAAAGCACGGTCAGTATTTGTTTGTTTGTTTTCTCCGTCACTGCTGTCAGTGCCAGGCGTTCCAACATTCCTGTACTTTCATTTTTTATGTACTGCTCTGCATTGTTTTAGACACACACACACACACACACACACACACACACACACACCACACACACAACACACAAAACACACACACACACACCAGAGGGAGAGAGAGAGAGAGGAGAGAGAGAGAGAGAGGGACGGAGAGACAGACAGACAGACAGACAGACACACACACCCACACACACACACAACACACACACACACACACACACACAGACAGAGAGAGAGGCCGGTTGGTTCAAGTAGAAAAAACTTTTTTCTCTCAGGTTTTATGATACTGCCAACAACAAAAAAATGTAAACGGAAATATAGCCAATAAGACACACGTCATTACCCTGTAGTACTTTTAGATGTGAAATGTTTATGAAAAGTCTAGGCTCTAATACATTGTTTTGATTTTCTGAAGTATAGGGGAGAAGGAAGGTGTGAGCCCCCACCCCCACCCCCACCCACCTCACGCCCATCAAGTCATCCTCTATCACACATGATTTCAAAGTGCATACGAGCCCTGCTAGATGTCCAGTTGGTTCCATCAATCACTGGATGCATCATCCTTCAAAGTCTAAATAAAGAATCCCACGATACCCCACACCGAACTCAACATCCTTTAAACTAGCTTCCCCTCACCGCCCATAGAGATTCAAAGAATCCACTGACTTCCCAGCGTTCCACTGATGGCTGTAAAAAAACCATTTTCATCCCAAAGTTAATCATGCGGCTACTAATAGACAGCGGCAACTCCCCCCCTACCCCCCCCCCCCCCAGCCCTCTCAACCCTACCGCCACCTTCCATCCGAAGAAGCCAACCTTGCCATCCTCGCCGCGCCCTTCCTCGAACCCTATGGGCAAGCGACAAAACTTGAAACTCCTGAAAAAACTTTCTTTTGCCCGAGGGATTGGCTTTTTTTGCGTCATGTTTGGCCCTGCGTTTTTTTTTTTCCCCTTTTTTTTCTCTCTGTTCCCACCACTCAATCACCTAACGTTTCCTAGGTCTTCTATTGCTCTTTTGTGGTCACGTGACCTCACTTCAAACAAGGGTCCACACAACGAACTGTAGGACACACGTGTGCTCTTGAGAGAGAGAGAGAGAGAGAGGAGAGGAGAGAGAGCGAGAGAGAGAGATAGAGAGAGAGAGAGAGAGAGAGAGAGATAATAAGAGGGAGAGAAGGTATAGGAGGGGTGAATAGGGAGAGAGAAAAGAGAGAGGGGAAGAGAGACGGGTGTTGAGAGAGAGAGAGAGAGGAGAAGAGAGACGAGATGAGAGAGATAATACAGATCGAGAGAGGTAGGAGAGGTGGTATAGAGGAGGAGAAAGAGCGAGTGGAGAGAGAGACGGGGTTGAGAGAGAGAGAGCGAGAGAGAGAGAGAGAGAGATAATAAGAGGGAGCGAAGGTAGGGAGAGGTGGGATCGAGAGAGAGAGAAAAGAGAGGGGGAGAGTGGACGGTGTTTGAGAGGATTGAGAGAGAGCTTTGATTCCGGAGAGAGAGAGAGAGAGAAAGACAGGACAGGACAGACAGAGACAGAGAGACAGACGAGACAGAGACAGAGCAGACAGAGGGCAGAGAGGAAACACACACAAACTTTTCTATTGTTTTCCCCCCCCCCCCCCCCCCCCCCCACATCCAAAGGTAGGAGAGGTGGAGCGAGAGAGAGAGAGGAGAGAGAGAGAGAGAGAGGGAGAGAGAGAGAGAGAGAGAGGGGGAGAGGGACGGGGTTTTAGAGAGAGAGATTAGAGATAGATAGAGAGAGAGAGAGAGACGAGAGAGCGAGGACGATGAGAGAGAGGGGGGGCGGGGTGAGAGAAAGAGAGGAAGGGAGAAAGATATGCAAAACAAACACACCGAAACGAAACAACAACAAAAAGAAATGAACAGAAGGAGGTGTACCACCCCTAACCAAGCCTTTTGCCTCCAGTAAGGATGGTAAGCTTATTTTCAGGCAGTTTTTATCTGCCTGAGTGGAGAAATGAAGCCGGTGTGGTCAGTCAGTCTGGACGAACACTATAGGCCACAGGTGCTGGTCAGCTTCTTTAGGTGTCGCGCATTTCCACTTCCAAGAGATCGTTTCATGAGCGCTGACCCCTTCCATCTTACAGACTGATTTGTCAGCTCGAATCTCCTGTCATGGATAGCCAAGGACTCTGTGATTCTGATATAAATGGAATGTTCAGTTATTCACCGAGCTATTGTGATCATTTGGTAGAAGTCCGAGAGCTTTGTGTGCCGGACGGATGTGGGTACATAATCATCGTGTGCATCCCGTCTATATATATGTGTGTCTATGATCGGTTGACCGATTTACCCATTGATCAACGGAGCAGTCTACCAATAAATAAGATAAGCAGAGACGCCAACCCTGTTACTTACCCCTCCCTCCTCACCCCCCCCCCCCCCCCCACACACACACACACACCTCCCTACCCCCCACCCCTCGCCCATACAAACACTGTTAATATGCAACTTGAACGCCATCAAGAAATTGGAAAGCGCACTGCACGAAGCATTCTGGGAAATTTTCTCTGTGTGTGTGTGTGTGTGTGTGGTGTGTGTGTGAGCAGTTGTCAGATCAATGGAGCGCCTAAGGTGGTTACTTTTTTTGTTTGTTTTTGTTTTTTCTTTTTTCCCTAAGGCCGAAAATCCACCTCTTCCTTTTTTTTTTTTTTTTTTTTTTTTTTTTTGGTGCTTCACACTGTCCTCTTTATCAGCAAAAAAAAAGGCTAAAAAAAAATTTCCGCTACTAGTTGGACATTCCTAGGTCTTCTACTGCTCTTTTGTGATCACGTGACCTCACTTCAAACCAGGTCCACACACGAACTGTAGGGACAACGTGTGCTCTTGAGAGAGAGGAGAGAGAGAGAGGGAGAGAGAGAGAGGAGAGAGAGAGAGGGGGGGGGGGGGGGGGGGGAGAGCGGGGAGAGATAATAAGAGGGAGAGAAGATAGGAGAGGTGGTTAGAGAGAGAGAGAAAGAGAGAGAGGGGAGGAGAGAGACAGGGTTGAGAGAGAGAGAGAGAGTAAGAGGGAGAGAGGTAGGAGAGGTGGATAGAGAGAGAGAAAGAAAAGAGAGAGGGGGAGAAGAACGGGGTTGAGAGAGGGAGAGGAGAGAGAGAGAGAGAGAGAGAGAGAGAGAGAGAGAGAGAGGAGAGAGACGAGAGAGAGAGGAGAGAGAGAGAGAGAGAGAGAGAAGGGTGGGGGCAGGGAGAAAGAGAGGAAGGGAGAAAGATATGCAAAACAAACACGACGCCAAAAAAAAAAAAAAAAAAAAAAAAACAGAAAATGAACAGGAGGATGTACCACCCCTAACCAAGCTTTTTGCCTCCGGTAAGGGTGGTGAGCTTATTCAGGGCAGTTGTCCTCTGCCTGAGTGGAGAAAAGAAGCTGGTGTGGTCAGTCAGTCTGGACGAACACTATAGCCACAGGTGCTGGTCAGCTTCTTTAGGTGTCGCGCTTTTCCACTTCCAAGAGATCGTTTCATGAGCGCTGACCCCTTCCATCTTACAGACTGATTTGTCAGCTCGAATCTCCTGTCATGGATAGCCAAGGACTCTGTGATTCTGATATAAATGGAATGTTCAGTTATTCACCGAGCTATTGTGATCATTTGGTAGAAGTCCGAGAGCTTTGTGTGCCGACGGATGTGGGTACAAAAAATCATCGTGTGTATCCATCTATATGTGTGTCTATGATCGATGTGACCGATTTACCTATTGATCAATGGAGCGATCTAACATTAAATAAAGATAAGCAGAGACGCCAACCCTGTTACTTACCCCTCCCTCCTCACCACCACCACCAACACAACCCCCCCCACACACACACACACCTCCCTACCCCACCACCCCTCGCCCATACAAACACTGTCAATATGCAACTTGAACGCCATCAAGAAACTGGAAAGCGCACTGCGCGAAGCATTTCTGGGAATTTTCTCTGTGTGTGTGTGTGTGTGTGTGTGTGTGTGTGTGTGTGTGTGTGTGTGTGTGTGTGTGTGTGTGTGTGTGCACGCGCGCGCGCGCGCGCGCTTTGTGTGTCTGATCAGTTGTCGGATCAATAAAGCACCTAAGGTGGTTACTTTTTTTGTTTGTTTGTTTTTCCCTAAGGCCGAAATCCACCTCTTCATTTTTTTTTGTGTGTGCTTCACATGTCCTCTTCATCAGCAAAAAAAGCTAAAAAAAAAATTCCGCTACTAGCTCCCCCCCCCCCCCCAAACTCACAGTCACCATGCAATGTCTGTATGGTTTCCAACGGTTTGGACATTCCCTAGGTATTCTACTGCTCTTTTGTGATCACGTGACCTCACTTCAAACCAGGTCAACACACGAACTGTGGGACAACGTGTGCTCTTGAGAGAGAGAGAGAGAGAGAGAGAGAGAGAGAGAGAGAGAGAGAGAGAGAGGAGGTTAGTCTTTTGTCGTTTGAATTAGTGCTAAAAGAAGTGATTTTTTTGTCGTTTGAGACATGGCGTCCGGGTTTATTCCTTTTTGTAGTGTGTGGTGCGCTGACTCATTCAAACTCTTATGACATCAATTATGCATGTGCACCCTGACGAGAAACAGACATGCATCCTAGTATTGCCATCCCACCTGACCCACCCACCCCATCGCCACATTCTCACCCTGTCCCCCTCATTTCTGGAAGTTACTTGATATGCTGACCACTCTTGTTTCTTGTAATTTTACACCGTTCGTTCTTGTGCTCCTCCTCCTCCTCTTTCCTTCTGTTGTCCTCTTACTGTTGTTCCGATTATTATTGTTATTGTTATTATTATTATTATTGTTGTTGTTGTGTGTTGTTATCAGTATGTGGACTGACAGCCAGGCTTGAAGACTGCGACTTCGCCGACGATATTGCACTGCTGTCGCACGCCCAGAAAGACATCCAGGAAAAAAAAAAAAAAACACCAAGAGTGGACCTAACAGCCAGCAGTGTGGGACTCAAGATTCACCCCAACAAGACCAAGATCATGAAGGTGAAGACAAAGAGCGCAGAGAAGACCAGTGTGCGAGGCTCAGCTCTAGAGGAGGTGAAACACTTCAAGTACCTCCGCAGCTACATCTCGGCCGATAGCAACATCGAGCAGGAGATCTCAACCAGGATAGGACTCGCAGCTCGAGCATTCAGCGGGTTGAAAAACATCTGGAAGTCAGCTGTCCTGCAAACCAAAACCAAGTTGAAGATCTACAGGTCCAACGTACGCTCAGTACTCCTATACGCCTCAGAGACATGGAGAACCAACAAGATGATTGAGAGCTGGCTCAGAGGCTTCGAAGGAAGGTGTCTTCGCCGAATCCTAAAACTTCACTGGCAGCAGCGTGTCATCAACAGGGAAGTGTCAAGGCGCACCAGCATATAAACAACATTGTGGCCGAGGTGAAAGCAGCGGCGGTGGAGGTGGCTGGGACACATCCTTCGGATGGGCAAGACCAGACTCCCTCATACTTCGCTGAGATGGGCACCACCGGGGAAGAGGGAAGCGGAGCGAGGCAGACACTCGGCACCTGGAGGAGGACAGTGGAGGACGAGATGAAAGAGGCAGGCAAGACCTGGAATGAACTGAGCTGGTTTGCCCAGGACAGAGAGGGCTGGAGGGAGCTTGTTGGCGCCTTGTGTCTCGGGTGGATGAAGAGGATTAAGAATTATATTATTTTCATTATTATTATTATTATTATTATTATTATTATTACTATCATCATTATTATCATTTTTATTGTAGTTCTTGTTCTTATTGTTTTGTTGTTATTTATCATTATCACTATCGTTATCATCTCTTCTACTACTACTACTACTACTACTACTACTGCTACTACTACTACTACTAACATTGCTGCTGCGACTGCTGCTGCTGCTGCTGCTGCTATTTTTGTTAGTATAATCAATGCTATTATCATTATTATTGTTGTTTTTCATTATCATCATCATCATCATCATCATCATCATCATCATCATCATCAGTAGTAGTAGTAGTAGTAGTAGTAGTAGTAGCAGTAGCAGTAGGTAGGAGGAGGGGAGGAGTAGAGTAGCAGTAGCAGTAGTAGTAGTAGTACGATTACGCTGAAGATGATACTTATTATACTACTGTTGTTGTTCTCGTTGTTGTTGCTACTGCTGCTCTGCCGCTGTTCATACCTATGATAGGAACCAAAGCTATAGTCATTGCAGCAGAACCAATTTCAGTATCTTTTTTTTTGTTCTCGGATTCTTTCTTCGTATTTGTTTCTTCATGTTTGATACATTCATTTCAGCAAAATAAATCGGACACAGTTGGCAAGTAATTACTGATTTGAAAGTAGCAGTCCACCCTCAGTCAGCCCATCTGTCTGCACACCTACATTAACGAAAAAAAAAAAAAGAAAGAAAGAAACGGCTTCACAACAATGTGGCAACACACACTTGCTGTAGTCTGCCTCTTGACTGTCCTTCTAAATACCATCCATCACTTTACTGCACAACAGATGGATATTGTGAAACCTATCTTTTCACCCCTGCGCGCGCGTGTATCTGAGCGCGTGCGTGTGTGCGTGTATGGCGCGCGGGCGCGAACGCGTTTATGTGTGTGTGTGTGTGTGTGTGTGTGTGTGTGTGTGTGTGTGTGTGTGCGCGCGCGCGCGGGGGGGGGGGGGGGGGGGGGGGTGCGTGCGTGCGTGCGAGCGCGCGCGTGTGTAACCGTGCAAGTGCGCGCATGTGTCTGTGGGCCTACAGACCAGGAGATTATATAACACAAGAGGTGCCAGGACTGGAGTTTTCCGGGATGGCGGGAGGGGGGGGGGGGGGGGGGGGGGGGGGGGGGGGGGGGGGAAAATCATCATTATAAAGCCGTCATCAACCTCTCTACTGATACGAAACAAAAATGGGAAACAAAGTACATGGGCACAATTGTCGGGTGTGGGGCTGGGGGGGCTGGGTGGGATGATAGCTGAGGGGTTGGGGAAGTAAATAAAAACAAATATTGCAGACGTTCTTACTCGTGGAACTTAGCTGCCAGCTAGGCTTACTCTCTACTCTCATAGGGGTCATGTCGTTGTGACCAAGTGTCGTTGCGACCAAGTGTCGTTGTGACCAAGTGTCGTTCTGACCACCTGTCGTTGTGACCATTATTTTCAGTATTTTACCAAAGAATGGTAGACTTGCCAATGGGTCACAACGACATGTGGTCACATCGGCATGTGGTCTTATCGGCATGTGGTCACATCAGCATGTGGTCACATCGGCATAGGCATGTGGTCACATCGGCATGTGGTCTTATCGGCATGTGGTCACATCAGCATGTGGTCACATCGGCATAGGCATGTGGTCACATCGGCATGTGGTCACATCGGCATTGGTATGTGGTCTTATCAGCGTGTGGTCTTATCGGCATGTGGTCACATCAGCATGTGGTCTTATCGGCATGTGGTCTGATCGGCATGTGGTCTTATCAGCATGTGGTCTGATCGGCATGTGGTCTGATCGGCATGTGGTCTTATCGGCATGTGGTCTTATCGGCATGTGTCTTATCGGCATGCGGTCTTATCGGCAGGTGGTCACATCGGCAGGTGGTCTTATCGGCAGGTGGTCACATCGGCATGT
>JADBJO010001910.1:0-2500 GCA_016801955.1 Conus betulinus | reverse complement strand
CTCCCTTCCTTCTCTCATACAAAGTTGAGTTCTTGTTTGTCTCTTTGATTGTTCAGCTGTTCGTTTCATCGTCGACGTGCTGCTTGCTGTTAATTAAACTTGCTGACAGAAGGATGGAAAGGTTGAGAACTGTGTGGCGAGTAGGCCTTGTCGGAATCACCGACTCTCAACACCCCCTCCCCCCTCTCCCTCTCTGTGTTGTGTACGTGCGGGCGGCCGGGCGGGCGTGCGCGCGTTTTATGCATACATGTTTACCCGAGTGGCTCCGTTTATCGGTTTATTCAAATAGTTAATCAAGTCAAGTTCATGACATCAGGTGCAGACATTAGAATATAAATGTAAGATCAAGAATTAGACTAGGTTTCCAAGTGAGAAAGTGCATTCTCTGTGTGCTTGTTACACAGAATTTTTGATTCAACAAAAGCCATTGAACGCCTCCAGTTACCTTTTTTCCTGTATGGGAGTGCATGTTACGTACAGTGTATTTGTTTTTCACAGTATGTGTTGCACACATTTAAAAAGAAACACTTTTATTCACGTTATGAATCATGTTATTGGACATGTTGAAAAGGGGGGAAAAATGTACAAACAGCTCAAGCGTTACCACAATCGATGTAATGCTATCTTACAATCGGACATTTGATGTTGCCTCTCTCTGTCTCTCTCTCTGCCTCAACGTGTGTCTGTCTGCACCTCTCAGCTTCAGTCTCTCTGCTCCATTCTGTTTCTCTCCCCCTCCGTCTTTCTCTGCTTCAGTATGTCCCTGTCTGTCTGCACCCTCTCATCTGTCCTCTCATCTGTCTCATCTTTTTATACTTTAGTCCCTATGCGGATACAAGGGGCTCTTTCAAGACAAATAGCTCCCTCACTTAAAAAGCCCTGTGCTGGTGAGCTTCTCTTTCTTGTCACTCTAAGAGAGAGAGAGAGAGAGAGAGAGAGAGAGAGAGGGAGGAAGGGTGGCAGCAGGGAAAGGGAGGACAGGGATGATTAAACAGGAGGAATGATGGGGGCAGGGGAGGAGAGGCCCAAAGACAGAGGGAAGGGGAGACACGCGGTGTGAAGGGGAAGAGGGGACGCGGACAGGGGGAGCAGAGGGTACAGGGGGAGATGGTGGTGGTGAGAGGGTGGAAGGTAGGAAGAAAGATGGGGCAGGGACCCAAGGGAGATTGGGGGGGGGGGGGGAGAATGACGGGGTTTGTGGAGACGAGAATGCCAGAGGGATGGGGGGGGGGGGGGGGGTAGAAAAGGGAAAGGACAGGGCAAGGGGGGAGGATTTCATTCCAAATTTAGCATGCTCTTTGTGCCATACCGGACGCATCAAAATGGAATCACTTTGTGGTATACTCACGGTGAAAAGGATAGAGGCGATATGGCCGAGGGGTGAGACCAGAGCAAAAGGGGGGGGTGGAAGAGAGAACTGGGGGAGCGACTGGGCAGCAAAGACAGGGGAGAGACAGCAGAGTGGGAGAGAGAGGAGGGAGAACTTCAGGAAAGGCAGGGGGGGGAGGATCGGCTAGGCAGGAGAGGACGTGGTCAAGATTGGGGGGGGGGGGGGGGGGGGGGAGGGGGACGGCCGTGGAAGGCGGAAGGGGGAATAGAGAGGAGGGGGGAGAGCAGCTACCACTATATAACAAAAAAGTTTTGTTGCTCTTTTAAATAAGTTTACGCGCACTAATATGTCAGATACTTTGTTCATCATCATAAGAATCAAAGCAAATATGCTATTTGGGGAGAAACGTGTATCAACGTGTGTCTGTGTCTGCGCGCGCGCGCGCGGCGTACGTGCGCGCGCGCATTTGTGTGCGTGCGATGCTGTTTCAACTCTATGATCCAGACATTTTAATTCTTCATTCCTTTCTCTTTCGTGCTCTATTAAATATTTTCCCCTCAATTCTCTGCGTTACCTTCAACCGTGGGATCAGGAGTGGGTGGGTATGAAAGCGAGGGGAGAGAGGGTACATATTCTACAACATGGAGACGAAATTCTATAGTCTTTCGAGAAAATGCTAATCTGCCCCCATCTGCGTGAGAAATCGTATGGGAGAGCGGGTCAGAAACGGGTGATATTGCAAGGAAAACGTTAAAGGGAAAATAATCGCTGAATCATTGCGGAATGGGGTCTGTAGAAAAGGGGAAAGCCTTTGTGACCCGTTGGGATAACACTCATAATGTTTTCCTTTGGAAAATACGCAACATGCTTGTGATCCTTTTGGAGAACACATTGTCCTAATGCCCGTTTCCCTGGAAAAACAATTCTCGCTGTCTGAAGCTGGTATGGCTCCCATAACCGATTCAGTACATTTTGATTTGTTCCAAAACGTGCGCAAAGGCGTATCAATTATCGATCCTTGCAGAAATTTGCCTGCAGAACTATCCAACAATTTGTACAGAGTAATACAGAAAATGGGCATAATATTTATGTATTTGTATATGGAGGGGAGGAAGAGTGAGAGACAGGAGAGACAGACAGACAGACGAGAGAGAGAGAGAGACAGATGCA
>JADBJO010001909.1:346333-358833 GCA_016801955.1 Conus betulinus | reverse complement strand
CTGATTCATTTTTTTTTTTCATTTCATTTCTATGCCCTCTCAGTATTAAGACTTTAATACTGTTCAATATGGCTGCCCCATACACAACCCTACTCAGCTTTTTTGTCGTAGTCCCAGCAACACTTTCAGATTCTTCACCATTTTAGTCAATTTAGCTTCTCTTGACCTATATCATTAGTTATAGACATGAATTATCCAGAGCTAAAGCCTGTATTACTTCTTTCTTGCCATGGTCAGGTGATGTTTACATGGAAAAGCTTCAAGGGAGAAAGCAGCCAGTTGGTGCCAGGCATTAGCTACAATGCATCCCTGCCCCATGCCACGTTCACTTTGAAATAGTTATGTGTGTGGCTACACGATTGCCCATCATTTAAACATGTTGTGGTTATCAATTATTTCTGTGTGAGTCACCCTCCAGATACCAATCGACTTTTCAACAGGTAAATAAGTTAACTCTGTCATTTCTATGGAATATCACGATTTCAAATTTACTGTGTTAATTTCAGAAGACAAACTGCTCCAACGCGTTCTAATGCAGTGCAAGATAGTTCCCAAAGAGACAAGCTGTAAGAAAACATGCGAGGTAGTTTGGGGCATCAGTTGATTCAAAGTTAAGAACTAAATGTCAAACGCAATTTGAAGACGTGAAAATATAGTAGAGGAACGTTCATAAATCATACACAGAAATGACCTAAAAATGAGAAAGAACCCAAGGAAATGAAGAGAACACACCTGCACTGACACTGAGGGAGAATAATATGAACAGGAAGTCAAGCCGAGTGCTTTTTTCCAATGTTTAATTCACCAAATCCACGATGAGGAAAAGGGATAAGAACTTGCACAGAACATGGAGCTGCATTAGTGACCTGCCATAAACACTCCCCAATGTCAATTGTGAAACAAGAGGTCAGTAGCTTCTTCAGACAATACAGACAAACAGATTACAGGAGAAAACATGATAAAATCCCGAAACTCTTGGGTTTTCTTCTGGCAAAAGGAACGAGCAATCATTCATCTTTTCATTTTCGGCACAGAAATGTTAATGCCAAAATTTTGCCGGCCATCACGCAATGCTGACTTCCTTATCGAGCAAACACAGAGAGTCATCCTGCATGCAGCCATTGCGCCAGCAGAGCCTTTTGAGTCATCCTGCATGCAGCCATTGCGCCAGCAGAGCCTTTGAGTCATCCTGCATGCAGCCATTGCGCCAGCAGAGCCTTTTGAGTCATCCTGCATGCAGCCATTGCGCCAGCAGAGCCTTTGCGTCATCCTGCATGCAGCCATTGCGCCAGCAGAGCCTTTGAGTCATCCTGCATGCAGCCATTGCGCCAGCAGAGCCTTTGAACAATATGTTGCCACAGGCAAGCCAGAAAGAAAATGTAGGTAAAGGTATTTATACAGAAAGAAAATGTAGGTAAGGGTATTCATGCAGAAAGAAAATGCAGGTAAAGGCATTCATGCAGAAAGAAAATGTAGGTAGAGGTATTCATGCAGGAAGAAAATGTAGGTAAAGTATTCATGCAGAAACAAAATGTAGGTAGCAACAAAACACGTCACAGTTACCCCAAAGTGCCACAGATGATCTGGTGAGTAACGTTTTTATATTTCGTATCTGCCACTGTTCAAACATTGGAAAGTAAACCATTTCACTTTGAGAGAATAAATATCCCAGAAGGCATGGAGAGGACTCACTCATGATATTGATTTGTGGAAACTGTCAAATTTCAAAACTGAATTTAATAACATGACTTACTTTCCATCTGTTTTAGAACAACACACACTGATGAACGCTGGTGAGAGCGATGTCACTGATAATAGACAGAGACAGACAAGCTCATATTCAAGAAATCTTCAGCCTACGCCATTCTTGGGGACTGCTTCCACAGGCGTTCCTAAGGAAGACAGAAGATGGTTATTCTAGAATAACATGGGGCGAAAAACCTAAATGAAGAAAGAACATAATAGTATCGTCATTTGAAAATGGACACATTGAATACGGCACTTCGTTTGGTTAGTGAGGATTGCTTCAGTTGATTTTGAAAATGGTGTTTCCACTCGGTTTCTGTGCATCCTGATCACACCAAAAAGAGCAAACATTTACATGGAAAGGATTAAAATCATAATTGAATGCACTACCAGGTTTGGTCTTTGCATCTAGGAAGTTTGTAACACTTTTGAAGACCTCCTTCACAAATGTTAGGAAAGATGGGCATGTGCCCACTGCTGCCTTGGGCCACTTACTGTTGTATGGCAACTCTCGGAAAAATTGCGAAAAAAATTGCAATGCTAATATTCAACATATGTTGGCAATGCTACTGAAGCTAGGATTTATTGCACATCCTTTTAAGTCCACTGTAAAGTCTTGATAGAAAAGTTATGTTGCGGGGTGGGAGGGGGGGGGGGGGTATAATGAGCTATGGGTCGGCGACAGCCTCACAGACAGTAGTTAAAGTCTGTAGTTTGGAAGGAAGTAGTACATATCCGCTAAAAAAAAGCAGTCACCTTATATCAGATAACTCTTACCGGGAAAAACACACACACACACACACACACACACACACACACCAAACCTTACGGCATTATCTCCAATTGTAACACATGACCTACTTCGGTATTGTTGCATTACATAAGATGATGAGAAAAAGGCGTTAAGGAAAGTGGAGAGAGGTTTTGACAACCCTGAAGCTTGTCGACACACAGCAGAGAAGAACTGGAATGATGCATCCAGAACGAGCCGTCCACTTACAACAATGTTCAGATGAAAGTTCCACATGTAGTCCTCAGCACAGACAGCAGCTGTCCTGGGGGAGCTGTGATTGTGATGGAGCAGCACCAGAAGATCAGTGGCTGCCCTTTGGCCCACATCACACATAGCAATGGTTTTACCTGAAGGATTTGGGATTGAGAGTGCAGCATTTCCTCTGCAATTATTCCAGATAGAAGGAAACATGCATACCAGGCAAACATTGGACCATACCACTGCCATCGCAAAACCTGAACACCTATGGACAAGCCACTAGCCATCTTGCAGCAGTCACACGCGACAGATGGGACCGGTGTATAGGTCAAAAGATGCGGCACATATTGTATTGAGCATTACAGTATTTTCGCCTTATCAACGTGGACGCAAAATAGAGTAACACAGTCGGTTTGGATGCAGTTTGGATTTTTCCCTACAACTGAAGCATTTACTTCCACGATGAAAGCACACATGGACAGATGCACTTCTTTTAGACCTGACTCAGCAGCTTTTGCTGCTGGTGTTTTATCAGTTTTATTGAGAAATGAGGTTTTCCGTGTAGGGTTCTTTTTCAGCATCACAGTTCGTGTCCTTCAAAGGAACAGCAGAGACCAGAGTTGAAGGGAACTTGTTGCTGCAGACAGTTACTGTGATGTCACTGCTTAAAGGGCGCAGAGGGCCGACTTCACACAGTCTGATCGCTAATGGCGTGAAGTGGAATGACAATGCATTCACCACTGTGTACAGTTCTGTGCTAAACAATGCAAACGTGGAAATCATGTCACTCTTCAACTGGAAAGTTTTTAAGTGGAGAATTCATAGTCATGCATTTATCACATTCAAACGAGTTAGACTGAGAACAGAACTCAAGGGGAAAGGGAGAGAACTATTCCATTTGCAAGACTTCAAAAGCATACATCCAGAAGCACGTTAAGCCATTTGCAACAAAACTGCACTACAAATGTCTGGCGTAGATAATCCCAGTTCAAGTTCACATTACATTACAAGATCTGCTATCTTGTCTAGACAAAATTAGATATGGAGATGGATGGCTAAATAACAGCACATTTACAAGGATTTTTTTTTATGCAATATTTCAGTTGCTGACAAGAACGTAAATCTCTTACCACAGCCAGTGCTGGACAAATGTGATAGTAAGCAGGTATGGCTGTGTCACGAAACTCATTTTTAAAAAGTGTGCTCAACAATGGCGGGAAAGAGATAATCATGGAATTCAGAGAGGCTTACCAGAGATTGAATTGATTAATTCGAACCATTTGAAGGATGGCGTTTCTGGCGATCATTTAATGCCCAACCATCAAGCCTGAAGTGTGTGTGAACGCTCCACCCAGGTTTGCTTCCTAAAGAGGAGGAACACTCTCAGCTAAATACTGACTTGGTTCCCAGGTGCGGTTTCTTTGTGTAACAGCTGTTACGTCATTTTTCTTAATCTTCAGTCTAAGGTCCCGGTGAAAGTATGCATGGCCTTCATGCCTACAAATTCTTCCTGTCCTTTATTCTCTAAGATGAAGAAAAATAGCATGCTCATGTAATTTAAAGTTGTTAGTACCTCCTCTCTCTCTCTCTTAAACTCTCTCTCTCTCTCTCTCTCTCTCTCTCACGCTAGTTGACCATTGTCAATCCCGCATAGACGTTTTTTTTTTTTTTTTTTTTATGAACCAGCCTAAGATGGAGCTCTTGACAAGTTTACATCTCTAGAAAGTTCCATTCAAAAACTAGGGCAACACAGACCATAGAATTTACAGCAGACCTTTAAAAGTGCCAGCAGCATTCCATCATGTGTGAAAGGTGTGGAAAAAACAATATGTTTTTCTTTAGACATACACTCCACTTCCGAGGGTCACTCAAAAATGTCGTGAGATCTGCAAAGAAAATCCAGCAACAACGACAAAATTAATGAATGTACATTCTTGCTGTTCTCTCTCCACCCATCAAAACCCCTTCCTATGTAGTCAGGGGGTTTCACGTTTATGAACAAACCCTGGTTTTGCTATCCGTTATCGAATATACAGGCTTCCAAATTTAAACACAAGGCCTGACTGTGTTTTCTTCTGTTATATTATTTCTTTTAAGCATTAAAGGTTTTCAGTACTTTGGATGTCTTTTGTTCAGTGCGTAGAGATTGGGGAACCCCCTGCTACAACAACAGGGTCTGCATACAGGATGACGATGGGATAGTTGTACTGACAGGGATTATTCACTTACCCAGTTAAGCCCCCCAGCTGTAGTAAATTTCGATATACCTGAAGGATTCACTGTGACCCCTTTACCAGAAAACAACACACAGTGCCCAGAGACTCATTTTCAGTGTCACAATAATGGTTACTGTCTTCCTGTCTATGTCAGGTGTAATGACATGATGGACTGTCCAGATCATGAAGACGAAGTTGATTGTAAGAACTACAAGACATGCCCAGGGTATTATCGATGTCGGGACAGACACAAAACAATATGTGCGCACGTGAATCACCTGTGTGATGGTCTGCCACAATGTCTTCTGCATGATGATGAACTGATGTGCGATAATACATGTCCTGATTCCTGTGTTTGTTACGGTTTTTGCCTTCACCTGTAATCACTCTTTTCACATCAGCTCTTTCCCACAGTTGCGATACGTTGACGCTTCGGGCAGTGGAATCCGTATGAGTGACGTCACTCACAACATCATGATGATCCACTTGGGTGTACAGTCATGTGAATGGAGGAATTAACAGAAATTGTTTTACCGAATCTTCACAGTTTAGATCTTAGTATGAATCTTCTTCATTCTGTCAAATTTCAGTCATTTCGATGGAATGCCTCACCTTCGACGATTAAATCTGGCAGCTAATCCGATGTCTGGCAGATTTTCCCATTTCTCAAAGGAATCTGTTTACCCATCACTAGCGATCTTCAATATTTCAATGTCCAAGCAAATTCTCTAAACATCACTACATTTTCAGCACTTATGCCCAGTTTACAAGGACTAGATTTGTCAGGGAATAAAATAAAGGCATTGCATGGGCGACATTTGTTTTCGTAATATTCAGTTTCTTGATTTACAGAGCTGTCCTATAACTGATTTTGCTCCAGATGTCATGAAACATATGACAGATCTCAGAAAACTTTTCACAGACAATTATAAATTGTGTTGTCCCGTTGTTTTACCAGACAATTTCCAAGGTGAGTGTCTCGCCCCATCTGATGAAATCTCCTCATGCGACGATTTGTTAAAATCCACTGCTTACCGTTGTGCCCTTGCAGTATTTGCAGTGCTTGCTGTTCTGGGAAATTTTAGTGGTTTTCTCTATCGTATCTACTTTTTGTCAGAAAGCATCAAGACTGGTTTTGTTATATTTGTCCTTCATCTGTGTGCCTCTGACTTTTTAATGGGTGTATATTAGTCTTTATTGGCGTTGCAGACCAGATTTACACTGGTCGCTACATTTGGAATGAAACCACATGGAAAAAGAGTTCAGCTTGTAGAGGTGCAGGGTTCATGTCTTGCTGTCATCTGAAGTATCAGCATTCCTGATCTGTGTCATCACATTAGATCGTTTCCTTGTGCTCCATTTTCCCTTTAGCCAGATCCGATTTAGAGCCAGATCAGCTCACATGGCTTGTGTCATCATGTGGGCATTAGGAATTTCTTTGGCAATGGTGCCTCTGCTCCCTGTAACCTTACACTGGGAGTTTTTCCACCAGACTGGCATCTGCATTCCACTGCCTGTCACCAGAGCTGATTTTCCTGGTCACATTTACTCGTTCAGTATCATGATCATCTTCAACCTAATTCTCTTTCTCATGATTGGTGTGGGTCAAGTTCTTATTTACTGGGCAGTGAGGAGTAACAGTGCATCTAAACAGCTGACGAATGCCAAAGATGCATCCACGGAGAATTCACAATCCAAAGAAACAATTATTGCCAGGCGTCTCCTTTCTGTTGCCATGTCTGACTTTCTGTGCTGGTTTCCTATCGGTCTGTGTGGGGTCCTGGCAGCCAGTGGCGTCGTCATTCCAGGGGAGGTCAACGTGGGAATGGCTATTTTTTGTTTACCACTCAATTCAGCACTCAATCCGTTCCTCTACACTCTGAACATAATACTGGAGAAACGGCGCAAAGCACAGGAGATGCGTTTTAATGAACTAATATCTTCTCAGCAAAAGATGTAGCACTTTGTTTAATTTAAACTTTTTTTTTAACAAAGAAAGAAAAGAAAACGAAAGACGTATGCTAAGGCAATTTAAACCAGAAAAGGATGTGTAAATCGCTGTGAAGTATGACAGTATGAAACTTGTTCTTTTTGACTCTCTGTTTTTGTTTATGCTTCATGAATTATCATAGATTGTGTCAGTGAAGACTCTGATGGCATGTACTCATTTCAGGCATTTTGGCTTTCTGCTTGTGTTCATGCATTATCAATTATTTTGAACATTATCAAAGAAGACTTTTTATGCATATAATCAAACTGTTGTTTGTTTTTACTCCTTTTTCGTACGCTTTTCTAATCATTAAAAACATATAAAAGTAGACTATTGTAGCACGCATCTATACTGAGCCACACACTTTCCATTCATACCAATTTTTGTGGTTAAATATCGCAATCCCTTGAGCGCCCTCACTCAAACAGCCTGCACACGTCGGCCACACTGTCAGACACATGCAAATGAATTCATATACTCTCAGACTGACAATAGAGATTCTCTTCCATAAATTTTCGTAAGATAAAGGTGCTGTTCCACCTATCGTGTAAACAAACAAACAGGAAAACAAACGAGCAAAAACAAAGAACAAGTGTGTAGTCTGACAGCAAAGCCTGTTTGATTAAGACGTTCTCATCTAGTAGCTTATAATTCAGTTACCATGAACATATTCAGGCGCTAAGTTTTGACTTTTTTTGTCAAAGAAGAGATGCTGACACTGCTGCTATTGATCTGGATTGATAGTGTAGTGGCTTTAAAGAAGACGGCAGTAATACTATACTACGTGCTAGACAATTCAACTGGAAAGGGTTAGAGAAGGACAATACGGGGTCAAACCCATCGACATATTTTCTGCCTTTAAACCCTCTTTTTAACATCTTTTTCTTGCTCACTCGCCATCTTTTGCCTCCAAACCCTCTTTTTACAAGCATACTAGCAAGTAAGCAAGAAAAAGATGTTAAAAAGGGTTTACAGGACAAAAAAAATATACAGCAAGGTTGAACCCGCATATTGTCCTTCTCTCTGGCTTATAAATCATTATAAAAAAGTGCAAACCCTGTTGCTGTGGTTATTTGGTTTGGCTAACTAGACCAAACAGGCATCCATGCCCGTTTGTCCTCGTTAGAGGAGCGCGACGCTATAAATAAACCATTCATACATGCATCTCTCTCTTAGTTACGAGCACCACCATCCTGCTAGACTCGCGCTACTGAAATCGGACGTTCACACATGAGCGGTTATTTACAGTAGCTGTCAGCAAGGCTGATTTCACCACGGCATCGCCACCCATCTCTTTCACAATTCACACAGCTGAATCAATAAAGAATATAATTACACTCTCCTCCTCGCACAGTAAAGTGTGTATACCGCACCCCTCCTCTTTTTTCATGTGGTTTGGGGACCAGCATTGGCAGAAGTAGTGGGGTTTTTTTTTTTTTTTTTGTTTTGTTTTGTTTTGTTTTTTGTTTACTCTGGCAGAGCTTTTTTGGCAGCTCTTGATCACCAGGTTGTACACCTGTCACTGAACATTTGGAGCTTTTTGTAGAGATAGTGGCGCCATCCACTACCCCACCCCATTCTGTTAGGTGTGCAAAAGAGAAAGCTATTTAATTTGCCAGACGTTTTGAAAACCAATATTTCTTGCAAGTACTTTGTGATCAGTCTTCATTTAGCGAACAAATCACTGACACTGATACCAAGGCTGTGGAATTTTGGATAATGGTAAAAATGTTCTGAAAGCTGCATCAGTTTTCTTGCATTGGAATCATCAATATTCATGTTTGTTAGTAAAAATGAACGCCATGTCTCAGTTGTTTTTGATCTTTTAAACATTTTGTTTGAGCCTTTTCAAGCCAATGTCCCATAATCTTAGCATGATGGATGGTTTTTCTTTCACCGACTTTTAATAAAACAACACCATCACGTAGAAATGGAATCATTTCTTCAACAGTTAAAAGCTTACTAAAGTTATCAATATCTTTTTCAGTAATATCAAGCAAATCTCTATCTTGAATCAACAAGCCTTCAAGGCGGTTGTGTAGTTCTTCAATGGTGGGTTCTCGTTTTTCCTTCTCCCACCTTCTAAAAAATCAATACTTCTCTTTGGCTTAGGAGGTAAAGAACAGGGCTCACCTGATTTTCTTTTGTTTAGATACTCCGCCATTCTCCCGTGATACGACAAATGCTCATCAACAGCAAGAAGCTGTTCCTCTGTGAACAGAACACGTCCGTCTTCTTTGAAAGCCATGATCAACTGAGAGGCGCCGGTTGGGCCGCTGGGTTCTAGATGGCGAGTCCATGGAGTCTGTCACTGGATGGGCGTGGTGGCGCCCTCATGAGGGAGAGGTCATTCACGCCGGCTCCGCGACTAAGCAATTATTGTCGTCAGTAGGGCGCTTAGCAGGTGGTGTCCTGCATTTGTTGGATCAGAGCAGGCGCCACTAAACACACCACCAAAGTGACTCGGCAGCAGTGCAGTGTCTCCTCTCGAGTTGGTTGCCTCTTGACCACTTGATATTGACTGCTCTCTGTGGATTGCCTGTGCCAGACCTGCAGCTGAGATGGCACAGAAGATGGGACATAACAAAATAATAAAAGAAAAGAAAAGAAACCAGTTGAAGTGCAGGTACATTGTGTAGAAACTTTCTACACAACTGCACTGTGATAGTGTGGCAACTGTAAATCTCTCTCTCTCTCTCTCTCTCTCTCTCTCTCTCTCTCTCTCTCTCTCACTCACTCACTTTATGTGTGTGTGTGTGTGTGTGTGTGTGTGTGTGTGTGTGTGTGTGTGTGTGTGTGTACGCACGCGCGTTCGTGCAAGGAATATTCCTTTTGGAGATCCAGTAGTGTCACCATCGCAGTGTAAGAAGGTTTTAAAGAACGCTCTAGTCTTGTTGATGTCAAGGAAGAATGATCTTGCCTGGTCGAGAGTGTGACACTCCCAAGTTGTGAAGGCAGGTTAGGCAGGAATAACACTAAGCAAACTAATGTGTGATGAGACTTCATCCCAAAACCAACCGCCCTGGCACAAACAAGAGAGCTGTTGCCAACATGGATAAAGAGCAGTCAACTGGAACAAATAGGGATGGACAAGGGTATGTAAGTTCAATCACACACAAACACACACACACGCACACACACACACATGCACACACACACACACACACACACACACACACACACACACACACACACACACACGCACACACGCACGCACGCACGCACGCACGCACACACACACACACACACACACACACACACACACACACACCACTATCATTTTGAACTTAGTAATTTTCTTTTACTTCGATTATCCTTTGTCTCATTTATTTTTCTTACTGGGGACCTATGTCTTTGGACAAAGGCTTTAAAGTGTTCCAATGGAACAGTAGATCCATCTCAACTAGCCATGACCAGTTAGTTCAACATCTTGTACATGAAAAATATAATGTGTTGGCCTTGCAATCACTGAATGTACGAAAAGATAAATTGCCCAAGCTTTGCCATTATTACTATCCTCCAGTAATCCAAAAGTGGATACCAACGAGAAAGTCAATGTAGCCATTTATATTGAAGAAGGCATAAAGTACACGCCGTGTATTAGTCCTGTTCCACCAGACATTCCAGGGTCACATTCTTGCGCTGTTAAAGTCCAGGTTGGCCCAGACACATTAACGATTGTGTCGGTTTATCTGCCGCAAGGGCCCAATGATGCAAATACCGAATAGCTTCGTACCTTGCGGACAGATCAAAACAACAAATTTCTAATCACTGGAGATTTTAATGCTCATTCTCCATTTTGGGAAAAAGACTGCCAATTAGTAACAAATAACCAATTCATTGAGAGAACTGGTGGACTCATCTCTTTATCTGTTGAATGAACAGAATAACGCGCATCCCCGACAATCCTAACACACAAACCAAGCGCTATAGATCTAACGTTTGTCTCTCCAGATCTAGCAACTATATGTGATTGGAATACCCTTGATGACACATTGAACAGCGATCACATACCTATAATCATCAATTTTGAAAACGCAAGATCTGAACCGACTGATCAGACTCGAGAAAAAGTTCTAAAATTTAACTATAAGCTCGCCAACTGGAATACGTTTTCAGAATTATTAAGAACGTTTCAAATAAACTGTGATGATGTTACCACCCAAGATGTTGACAAACTATATTATCTCTTTCAAAACGCTTTGCTGACTGCCGCAAATCAGTCATTTCAAGGATAAAATCTATGGTTTCTAAAAAGCATTTGGGCAATGTCTGGTGGAATGAAGCTTGTGAGGAGGCAAAAAAGGAGAAAAAGTTAAAGTTAAAAGCATACAAACGAAATAAGTGCGCTGAAAATCTTCTTGAGAAAAAGAAAGCAAAAAACAAATTGAATAGAATCATAGCTCAGGCAAGGCGACAATACTGGTCATCTTTTTTGCAAACATGAATTATCTAATTTCAAAAACTTGCAAAAAGTATGGAAAAATTGAAAAACAATGAAAAATGGAATTAAACTTCCACAATACTCTATCAAACTCGGTAAATCTAATTTCCCTTCAAATTCTGATAAAGCTGAAGCTTTTGTTGACATGTTTGCCAAAAACAGCAGCATGAATAGTTTGACAGAAAAAAAAATAGATGATGTCGGGAACAAGAGGATAAGCATTATATAAGTAGTAATAAAGACCCTGGGAATAACCACTACCTAAACGCCCCTATAACACTACAAGAAGTTCAAGAATGTCTTAGTAAATTAGGCAGCAAGAAAACTTCAGTTGGCCTTGATGATATTTCAAATGAAATGCTACGCCACCTACCAGCAAACGTTGTGCAGTTGCTCCATTTATTTTTTCAAAAATGTTGGAATGATGGTAAAATACTCAGTTATGGAAACATTCCATTATCGTTCCTATATATAAACATGGAAAACCTCGCGCTGATATAAACAGTTACCGTCCAATCGCCGTAACATCCCATACCTGTAAATTAATGGAACGAATCGTACTAAATAGATTATCTTATTACTGTAAGAAGCATGATGTCATACCATTAACCAAGCTGGATTTCAAACTGGCAGATCCACAGTAGAACACCTAGTCAAACTTACAACTCAAGTGAAACAACAATTTGCAAGACGAAAGAACATACTATAGAAACATTCTTTGACAAGAAAAAGCTTATGATCAAGTATGGCATAGTAGACTATTACACAAATTAAAAACTGTTGGAATTAGCGGTAACATGTATAATTATGTTCAAGAATTCTTAGAAAATAGATCAATTCAAACAAAAATAGAACATACTTATTCAAATTCGAGAACATTGCAAATGGGACTGCCACAAGGTTCAGTAATATCCCTATCTTATTCAATATTTTAATGGCAGATTTACCCAAAGGCTTATCGAAAGGCACAGAGTTAGCTCAATTTGCTGATGATATATGCCTTTGGATGAGAGTAACCATGAAACGAATAACCCCTTCGAGGTCGCTGAACTACATAAAAGCTTTATACCAACAAGAACTCAATAAAATAAACGTATTTTTACAACAAAACGG
>JADBJO010001909.1:322002-332002 GCA_016801955.1 Conus betulinus | reverse complement strand
AATAGATTTTTCTGAGGGAACTGTTGATTGGCTTATTAAGTGTACACACGAAGTGATGTGGTTTTTCCCCCCCCCCCCCCCCATCTCTGTCTGTATGTGTCTGCACCTGTCTATCTGTTCCTCTCTTTCTCTCCCTCTCTTTCTCTCTGATCTGCTGATTACGTGCTAGTCTGCCTACGTCTCTGCCTGCCTGCCCGTATGTCTGTCTGGTTGGCTGTCTCGCCCTCTCTCTCTCTCTCTCTCTCTCTCTCTCTCTCTCTCTCTCTCTCTCTCTCTCTCTCTCTCTCTCTCTCTCTCTCTCTCTCTCTCTCTCTCTCATGAATAATCTAAGATGATTATTCTGTAGATGAACATACGTTTGCAATGTTTGTTGTTGTTGTTGTTTATATGGAAGGGAAGTGCAAGCGAGATAATTGACGTTGTGTTGTGATGAGAGTGTTGTGGGAGGGGGGGGGGAGGGGGGGGGGAGGGCTGCATGTACCAGTGTCATGAAGATGTTGTTTGTAATCTTCCGAAGAGATTGTAGAATTTTCAGTTGTGATGTGCGATGCGTGTCACAATGGTGTCCCCCCCGCCCCGTGCTTCCCCCCCCCCCCCTCTCTCTCTCTCTCTCTCTCTCTCTCCCTCCCTGCCTTTTTTTTTTTTTTTTTTTTTTTTTTTTGCCTAATCAAAAAATAACGTGAATAAGGAGGGGGGGGGGGGGGGGGGTGGGGGGGGGGTTGGGGGGGGGGGGAACACGATTTTTCGTTTGCTCGTGCTCTCTGTGACACGTGCACAGACTGAAATTAAAGTGACACAGTTTTTGAAGAACTCAGTGGTCGGTTTTCCTCTGCCCCAGACCGCCTGGCACTCTCCACACAATTTTAGCTGTGAGGTGTGTTCAGATCCTTTAGTAATGACGACGAGTAGAGCACGGTGACCATGCCAAATGTTCCTTCTCCCATCCCACTCTGCCCCCTTCTTCTTTCTTTTTTCATTTTTTCATTCTTTTTTTTTTTTTTTTTTTTTTTTTTTTTAGGAGCCACCTTCCCTCTTGGATACCTGCGTGAGCGCTTGACGCGCACGCATGTTTTCAAGTCACTTATAATGCGACACGAGGTTTGACATTTACCTTTGGTGCATGCCCCCTTTGCTCGTTTGCGGTGGTCAAGCAAACTTCATCTTATTTGGGTTCTTTGTTGTTGTTGTTGTTGTTGTTGTTTTTGTATGATGATTGTAGTGATAATGTTTTTTTGCTTTTCCATTTTTGATATTGTTTTCCGTTTGTTCATGGTATATATGTTTGTGTGTTCAAAACGATTGTAAATTCTTCAGTTTGACTGGGTTGGATGGGCTCATTTTATTCTGTCAGTTGTATATGAGCTTGGTGACCTTTTTTTGGTTTCGATGTATTTATACATGTTATTGTCTTCTTCAAAGCCATCTCGTAAACCGAAATGGACAGTAGTGTGTCTATTCTCTCAATTAACTGTCAGGGCCTCAATAGTTTGAAGAAGAGAGACGTGATATCTTCCATTATCTAAAGTGTAAAAAATATTCAGTGTACTTCTTGCAAGACACTCATTTTGAAAAAAAAAATGGAACAGTATATCCAGTCTGAGTGGGGCTATAAGGCGTATTTCTCCAGTTACTCTTCCAACGCAAGAGGAGTCGCCATTCTGTTTAATAACAACTTTGAATTTAAGGTTAAGCAAATTGTTAAGGATGATTCTGGAAACTTTCTCATGATACGTGCAGAGATACATAGGAATGATTACCTTTTAGTTAATATATATGGACCAAATAGGGACGATGCAGAATTTTACAATTGTCTCAAACAAAAAATTGCTCGGCTTGGTATAGAAAATGTTATAATAGGTGGGGATTTTAATCTGGTCCTTGACCCTTCTAGAGATTATCATAATTACAAACATATAAATAATCCTCATGCAAAACAGGCTGTTGAAAACATGATCGAAAATCTAGACCTGAATGATATCTGGCGGGAACTAAACCCAGAGTGTCGCCGTTTTACGTGGAGGAGAACTAATCCATTTCAACAGGCCAGGCTAGATTTCTTTTTGATATCAGACACAGTTGTTTTTTATACTGATGAAGCAGACATTGAATCCGGTTATAGAACAGATCACTCTGCTGTGTTATTAAAGCTGAAATTTAATGAAGACATAAAGCGTAATACTTTCTGGAAACTTAATTCGTCTTGTTGAAAGATAAGTCATATTTAGATGAAATTAATACCGTGATTGAAACGGTTAAAGAGGAATACTCTATAAATACAGAAAATATTAATGAAACTGACGAAAAATTACAATTCTCAATTTCTGATGATCTATTTCTCGATTTCCTGTTAATGAAAATAAGGTCGAAAACGATTGCTTATGCTACTGCGAAGAAAAGAAGGAAGTAATGAAGAGGAAAAACAATTAGAACAAGACATTATTAAGTTAGAAAAAAAAATGAAAAACTGAAGATGACATTAAAATCATTAACGAGAAAAAAAAGAACGACTGTCGGATATCAGAGGAAAACGAATAGAAGGAGTTTTGTTAAGATCACGCGCTAGATGGATAGCAGATGGGGAGAAAGTTAGTAGTTATTTTTGTAATCTTGAAAAACGGCATTACATCAGTAAAAACATGGCTAGACTAATTGATAAACAAGATAATGTTTTAACAAATCAAAAAGACATACTGGAAGAAGTATATAGTTTCTATAAAACATTATACACAGAAAATGCTGTAGAAAATTGTGATATAAAAGATTTGGTGAAAGACATCCCCCATTTAAATGAAACAGAAGCAGCGGACTTAGAAGGTCTTATTACATTGGAGGAGGAAGCGACATATGTTTTAAGACAATGAAAAATAATAAAAGCCCCCGGTTCCGATGGCTTTACTACTGAATTCTTTAAAGTCTTTTGGAAACAGATGGGCGTATTTGTCGTTAGAGCATTAAATGCAAGTTTCAAGAAAGGAGAACTGTCATGTGTACAAAGAGAGGGAATCATTACATGTATACCAAAAGGTGATAAATCCAGACAGTACATAAAAAAACTGGAGACCTATATTCTCTGTTAAATGTCGTTTATAAGATATAGGATCCTCTTGCATTGCCAACAGAATAAAATCTGTGTTGCCTAAAATCATAAATGAAGATCAGACCGGATTTATTAGAAATAGATACATCGGCGACAACATAAGATTGATATTTGACACTATATCCTATTTAGATGAAAATGATCTGCCTGGTTTGTTGTTAAACATAGACTTTGAAAAAAGCCTTTGATTCTATTAATTGGGAATTTATGTCTAAAGTCCTAAAGGCATTTGGTTTCCAAAGAGATATTTGTAGATGGGTAAGCACATTCTACAAAAATATCAAGTCTCTTGTGTATTTGTGAACGGACAGGTTTCACATTGGTTCGATATTAAAAAAGGATGTCGACAAGGAGACCCAATTTCACCATATCTGTTCGTAATTTGTGTCGAATATAGCCATTATGGTAAGGGAAAATAAAGATATTCAGGGAATCAGAATGAATGAAAACTGAATTTAAGATATCTCAGTATGCTGATGACACCGAGTTCTTACTAGCAGGGGATAAGAAATCCTTTGAAACTTGTATTGAAGTTCTTTTAGATTGACTGTGTCTCAGGTCTTCATATGAATTTAAGTAAAACGAGCGCAGTTTGGCTTGGAAGTGTAAAAAATAGTCAAAACCACTACATGGACCACTTAGAAATTGTATGGAATCCACAAAAATTTAGAATACTGGGTATATGGTTCACAAATGACTTGAAAAGACTGCATAGAAATAAAAACTACGCAGAAAGACTAGCTGATGTAAATCATTTGTTCAAAATATGGGTAAAAAACGCCAGATTACGCCTCTAGGTAGAGTAGCAATTTTGAAATCCATCATCCTTTCAAAGCTGACTCATCTTTGGCTGTTTCTGCCAAACCCACCAGATGTTTTCTTTCAAACATGCCAGAAAATATGTTACAAGTTTGTGTGGAATAAAAAAAACAGAAAAAAAATCAGTCGAAAAAACAGTGCATAAAAGCATACGGAACGGAGGTATTGGCCTTCCTGATGTAAAAACCTACGTCACATCTTTAAAAACTATCCTGGATCCGTAGGACTGAGAGATCAAACACAAAATGGAAACATATTCTTCTCAGTAATTTTCCTCATTGGCCTCAGATGAGTAAACATGGTCCAGAGATTATCTCAAAATTTACAAAATATAATCCGTTCTGGGTAGATGTCCTTGAAGCTTACAAACTTTTTTTATTACAAATGTCTGCCAAAAAAAAAATCCGCTGAACTACTTGCTGAACCAGTTTGCTTCAAAAACGTATTCAGTTTGGGAAAAGACACATTGTCTCTAAACTGCTTCAAAACAAAAGTGTCTATTATCTTGCACATTTTTTGGATGATAATGGTCAGTTTCTTCCCACGGACAATTTAAGGAAAAATATGATGTCAACATTGATTTTCTAACTATACAGGGTATAAGTTAGCAATAATTGAATTCATAAAAAGATTTGACATACCATCGAAAATAACAAAAATGTTACTTCTCCATTCTGTTATAAGAGATACTGTTTGCCACTTATAAAGGTACAAAGACTTATTACGATATACTGATTGATAACCAGTTGAGAGCTCCGTGCTGTGACAAATGGGACATCAAAACTTTCACAAGCTCATGACTGGAATTCATGCTTTTTTTATTTATGCACATAAGATCACAGATGTAAAACTTAAGTGGTTTCAGCTAAGAATAATTCACAGGTGTTTAGGTACAAATGTTATTTTGAAAGAAATCGGTGTTACTGATAATGATAAATGCAGTTTTTGCGGATTATTTAAAGATTCTATTGACCATATGTTTTGGAAATGTACTCATGTCAAATGTTTTTGGAGTAGGTTAATTGATTTAGTAAAAGAGAAATGCATTCATGCACAGAATATACGCCTAACAGAGAAACATTACCTATATAAGTGTAAGTTAGAAGGCAGTCTTCCACACGTAGCAGTATTCTTGAAAAGTTTGACCTATAGATATAGAATTGAAAAATATAACTCATACTTAACCATGAACCACGTGGATTTTCATGCCAGATGGCTTGCTTATGAAGCCTTGGTTTCTAATACCTAGCTGCTTTAGCTACCGTCTCAGTTGTTGTTGTTGTTGTTGTTGTTGTTGTTGTCGGTTTTGTCGTTCAGATGTCGACAAAGAAGATGCGGTCGATGCAGAGTCCATGGATGAAGGATTGCCGACGATGATCACATGAACTCATGGTCGTTTTGTTGTCGTTGACCGTGGTCCTGCCTCTGGATCACCTGATCCAGCTGATGTTGTATGCTGATGATCGAGTCTCCAGAGGGACCGGCAGCTCGTAGGTAGGTAAGTTCTCTCTCCGTGGGTGAAAATCTGATTTCAAAGTGAGAAAGGTTTGCCCGTGTGGTGGAGTCTAGGGTGTAGATGGAAATAGTTGCCGACATTACCGGAAGTGACGTTGTTATCATTACTGCTTGTGGCACTGGTGGAGTGAGTGGCTTTGGTTGACTGCGCCGAATGATGATAGCGTTGGTATTCTTCCTGTGTCTTGAGGCTGGCTTGGTCATCATCTACAACATGAACTGACTGCTGTTGTGGCCTATCCCTTTCATGACGATGCCCCTCTGGCCCTGTAAACAGGACCCACGATCGGTGCTTTTCTCTGCTATTGGTCTACTGTTATGCCCACACATCCCTCCACTGTTGTCTGACACTTGACCTGCTGCAGATGAATGTGCACTTATCTGACTGGGGATTCTCAGGCGTTGCTCTTGTCGTGGTGGATAATCAGGACTGCCATCAACACGTTGTACGTGGACAGTGTTGTTCGCCCAACTCTCTGTGTCACCTCCCAGGACACGTGGTACTGGAGCTACCCTGGCACATGGTCCCCTGGGATATCCAGGCTGTAGCATGCCCATGTCATTACATGCTTGAAATCCAATAGTTGGCGAAGAATACGACATTGTGCTGCATGTTCCTGGAATGAATTCATGGCTTGTTTCCAGCTCTTCTTCAACAGAGGGTGACGACGCATTTGGCACGGATTCTGTGAGGTCATCTGCACTCTCTGAGGGCGAAACCTTTGTTTGCTGTCCGGCCTGTGGTGCACGATTCGGATGTATTGTTTCATTTTCCGTTATGAAGATGCGTTCCGCTTGTTGCATGTCATTACTGTGTGCTCTGATGACCAGGATTCCTTGTTGCACGTGCCAGTCACACAGCACACCTTTCTCGTCCAACAGACTCTGGATATGTTCCCTGCTGCCTGGCCTCTCCAGCCTGTCTCCGGAGGCTGCTGTCAGTGGTATCATCCTTTGTGAAAGATGCGCCAAATATTTCCAGAAAATACCAACATACTTGTCCACCATGTGAACTGAGGCGCTGATGTGGACAGATTTCCTCTGAGCGTTTATCACCAGAGACCGTTGAAGATCGCTGGGTAGTAGGTTTTTATCTTGAGCTCTGGTGAGAAACTTTATCTGCCAAGGCTGTAGTGTTGTGATATTTTCTGTCCCCAAAAACTCTTGTGTTGATAAACCAGATGGCCCTGAAAAAAGTCAAGAAGAGATCTGCGAGTACTGTTAATGCATGATGATAAGTCACAGATCATGACCTTTTCTTGTTCAAATTTCCAGTATCGGAGCAACAGTGGCTTCACCCGAGTTCTGCAGATTACCTCGGAACTGCTTCATGAGGTTGATATCGGATCTGGAATCTGACTCTTGTCAAGAATGATGTCTGTTGTTTGAATGCAGGACTGGAATGACTCTTTGAAGATCTGGATATTTGATTCTAATGCAGTTACTGATATGACTGATGCTGGTTCTTTGCGCAGTGGTACATTGTAGTGAACGCCGGTTGGGAACAATCCGTTCATTGTATCCAGAAATGCACGTTTTCGATTCAGTTGTCTGGGAGGTGGTGTGAACTGCTCACTGTTTTCAAGGGCCCAAACACACTCAACTCCTTTCTCATCGAGGGATTGCTGAAGCAGGTCTTACAGCAGTGTTCCTCATCACCATGTTCTGGGTGTGTGTAAGGCAAATGTCTTCACCTACTAAACTCTTGACATAACCCACGATGTGGTCCGCTGCTTCCCCCACTGTCTTGCCTTTCCCACTTAATATCAGACTCGCTTGATTCGCTCCACTTGTGAACTTCACCACTGGGAATGTTGCATCTATTTTCTGCAGATAGGAATCTTTACAGACTATAGCTCGTTGCTTTTTTTTTCAAGCCCAGTGATGGCGTTCGTCTTGCAATCCTCTGAGTTAGGTGATGACAAACAGTGCGCTGGCACGCTACTGCACCTGCCAATGCACCTGTCTCTGACACAAAGTGGAACTGCAGGGAACGCAGCTTTGTATGGACGCAGCAGGGTCGATGAGAGTGGAAAATGACAACCAAATCCCACAGCCATGCCGTCAAGTCTTCCTGAGATGTCAAACGAGTAACAGCAATGTTACCAGTGCTCATGTAACGCACACAAACTGCGTCGCCTGGGAAAAGCGTGGATCCCTCCAGAAATTGTTTTTGCCACTGTGCATCGCATGTGATCCAGTCAATGACGCTAAGACCTACACTACTTCCAAGTGATTGTGTGTGGCAGTCACCCGACATCCATAGACATCAGGAACAACCAGATCCATCTGCACAGTACACCCGCCCACTGTGTGTTGTTTGCTCCTGGTCAGCGGCAGCAGTCCTGAAACATACATCGATAGAAATACCACTGCGCGCATGAGGTCCGATTGTGATTCCTTGACTCATACATAGATTAACTTATGAAATGTAGCTTAGCTTATGAAATGTAGCTAACTAACCGACCAGCCTACCGGCCATCTAACCACAAATTGACCAGTTAACCCGGCCACACAAGCGAGATTATCAGCCGGCCTGGGTATGTGTGCGTCAGTGTGTGTGCGTGTGTGTGTGTGTGTGTGTGTGTGTGTGTGTGTGTGTGTGTGTGTGTGTGTGTGTGTGTGTGCGTGTGTGTGTGTGTGCGTGCTTCCGTGCGTGTGTGCGTTCGTGTGCGCGTGCGTGCGTGCGTGCGTGCATGTATGCGTGCGTGCATGTGTGCGTCTGTGTGTGCGTGCGTGCGTGCGCGCGTGTGTGTGTGTGTGTGTGTGTGTGTGTGTGTGTGTGTGTGTGTGTGTGTTGCATATGCCTGTGTGTGTGTGCGCGTGCTTCCGAAATTGTGCGCAAGTGCCAGCCTGGGTGTGTGCGTCCGTGTGTGCTTGCGTGCGGGTGTGTGTGTGTGTGTGTGTGTGTGTGTGTGTGTGTGCGTGTGCGTGCGTGCGTGCGTGCGTGTGTGTGCGCGCGCGCGTGTGCGTGTGGGGTATGTGGGTGTCACCTCGGCTATATGTGAGCTAAACTTCAAAGTCCTGTTACTTCGGCTATATGCCAGTTAAACTTCAAAGTCCTGTTACCTCGGCTACGTGCCAGTGAGCTGTTTTTCTTCTCCAAAGAGCTACAAAGATCATGAACGAGTCGTACATTTCCTGGCTCTCTCACACTGAGCTTAAAACAACTGCAGTAAAGCCGGCGAGAGAGAACTCCGACTTGGATCAATGCATTCTAAAAAACCAACAAACAAGTAAACAAACAAACAAACTACAGACACAGGTCAAACATTCTATTTCGTATATGCTGCTGGAATGACTAATGGGAACTTTCCGGTTTGGGAGTGGTGGGCTTCGATTCCGATCAGAGTTATTATCTGTGGCATTTTTTTTTTTTTTTTTTTTTTTTTTTAGCCACAATCGAGCGATCTTTGGGAAGGTGAGAAGATGGGTGAGTATGGTGATGTCGACCGAAGTAGAACATCAATCAATTCAGTGAAGTCATTTTCCCCTGATGACTGCAGTCGGTTACATTTTTCGTCTTGCAGTGCAGGTGACTGCGACATAAAAGTCAGCTTGAAACACACTCGGAGAGAGAAAGAGAGAGAAATTTAACATAGCGGGACGGAAGAGAATATATAGCTCGACGATGATGATGACAACAACACCCTTCCCCCACAGATTTGCTTCAGATCTCTCCAACGATTCTCAGTCAAAACACAAACACATAGTGTTCTGGGCTGATATAAGAAGGGTCACAGAAAGATCTAACAGAGAGAAAGAAATTTCTGAAATACAGACGCTGACATCATGGAACGAATTCCAAACTCTTCAAAGAGATAGAGACAGAACTGAATGGTTCAGAGGAGTCTTTAATTGAAGAAGTAAGAAAAAAAAACTTGGAGAAATCGTAAATGACTGGTTCACAAACAGTATCAGCTCAGAATTGAAAAAATAAGAAGTCTGAGGCCCACAGCAGATCAGCTAACTGTCTTAAACTAAACAAGTAGGGTAACTCTTGCTCCCTTAAATAAACCTAACTTAGACACAGACGACCCCCCCCTCCCCCCTCCCCACTCCCCCCCCCCCCCCCCCCCCGCCACTCCCATCCATAACAGCGAGACTTGGACAAATTTGAACTTAAGGGGCGCGGAGGATCAAAGATGACAAAATTGGGGAAACAAAAGAAAAAACTTATTTTAAATATGAAAAACTCTTCACTAGCTGCGTGAGAAAAAAAACATCGTAATCCCTTTCGAAGAAAGATCTATCTGTTTTTGCCTGCTCCTAGGTCTTCGAAGGCAAATTGCTCCTGGCGTCAAATAGAGACACACCACAGTCCATAATACTGTGGTCTTTTCACCACCAAGGTTTCAAAAAAGAATCCAAAGCACCCCCAAAGCAGCCAGAGAAGGGTAGTAAATGAAACAAAAACGAAAGTGTGGGAGGAGGAAAAAGTTGCTAAAAAACTAAAGACATTATGCAAACAGTATAAAAATGTAGGGGGCAATGTTTGAGCCTACGCCTGAGGATCCACCCAAGGATGCAAGGGAGATCAAAAGACAAACACAAAGACGGACAGAAACA
>JADBJO010001909.1:269502-304502 GCA_016801955.1 Conus betulinus | reverse complement strand
TCGGAGAGGGACTATGCTTTAAGAGAGACGATAAAGGTTGCAGTGAGAACGACTGCAGGAGGGGAGAGAGAGGAGAGAGATCTTAGAAGAGAGAGAGGAGAAGCAGAAGAGAGATGGGAGGAGCTAAGAGGCAGATTTTCGTAATTTTTGCGAAGGAGTTTAAGATGGTGAAAACCTAATTAGAGAGTCGAAACGACGTTGAGAGACGGTTGGAGAGAGTTTCCCACGTTCTCTGGGACGAGGAGGAGAGATTTATGAGAGATGCACAGGAGAGCAGATAAGAGTAAGTGTATTCGAGGGAGAGGGTGCTAGAGCGCACAGAGACCTGTTGTGTGCTTTTGGCTCATCTTACTGAAGTGAAAATGCATTTTTTTTCTAGACCTGAGAGAGGGCAGGAGAACGAGGGAGTATGTGAGGAGAGATGAGAGAGAGATTCCTAGAGAGCTTAAGTGAGAGAGAGAGAGCAAAGACAGGTCTGAGACAATATTGGTGGATACTTGCAGGAGACGCAGTCGATATATTTCTAATCTTTGAAAGAGGTAAAAGATCAATTTCAAAAAAGAGAGAGAGAGAGCGAGGAGATGAGATGAGTGAGTGAGAGAGAAGGAGAGAGGGGAGAGAGGAGAGGAGAGGAGGGATAGGGAGGACACGAGAAGAGGAGGTGAGAGAGGAGGAGGGATTGACGAGGAGAGAGGAGAGAGAGAAGAAGGAGATGAGAGGAGGAGGGATGAGAGGGAGGGAGAAGAGAGACCGGAGATGAGAGAGATGAGAGAGAATGAGAGAGTGGAGCGGGGAGAGAGGAGGAGGCGAGAGAGAGAGGAGAGATGAATGAGGGTAGAGAGGCGGAGAGGAGATGAGATGGAGAGGCGAGAGAGAGGAGAGGAGAGGGAGATCGATGTGGGAATTGAGAGGAGAGAATATGATGAGAGAGGATGAAGGAGAGAGCGGGCGAGAGAAGAGGAAGAGAGCGGGAGGAGATGAGAGAGGCGAGGGCGAGAGAGGAGAGCGGGAGCGAGGGAGAGGGACGAGAAGACGGAGAGGAGGAGAGAGAGTGAGAAGAGAGAGACGAGAGAGAGAGAGAATTGAGATGGGGGGAGAGAGAGAGTTAGAAAAGTGAGAGGATGAGGGAGAGGGGTGTGAGAGGGTAAAGAGGAGAGAGAGAGGAGAGGGATCGAGAGGAGAGAGAGAAGAGAAGGAGAGAGAGGAGAGAGATGGAGCGAGGGAGAGGAGAAGAAGAGGAGAGAGGAGTGGGAGAGGAGAGAGAGGGAGAGAGGGGGGAGGAGGATGAGAGAGAGAGAGGAGAGGGAGGAGTAGAGAGATGGACGAGAGGAGCAGGGGAGGGAGGGATGAGGAGGGGGTCGGAGCACGAAGGAGGAGGATCGTGCGGCGAGAGAAGATAGAGAGAGGAGAGCGATGACAGAGAGAGAGAGACTCGAGAGACGGAGAAGAGACCGATGAGAGACGAGAGCGGATGGAGGAGAGAGAGAGGAGGGACGAGAGATGAGGCCGAGAGACGGGGGAGAGAGGAGCGCACCGGGGAGAGAGGAGCGAGAGAGGAGAGAAGAGATGAGAGAGACGAGGAGATGGGGGCGAGAGCTCGGAGTTGGACGAGAGGAGAAGAGGCGAGGAGAGCGAGGAGGAGAGAGAGAGGAGAGAGGAGGAATCGGAGGAGAGATTGGAGAAATTAGAGAGAGAGAGGGAGAGAGGCTGTAGATGCGTAGAGGAGGAGAAGGATGAGAGGCGAGGAAGAATGAGAGGAGAGAGAGAGAGGAGAGAGAAGAGAGAGAGCGAGAGAGAGAGAGGAGAGCGGAGGAGAGAGAGGAGAGACGAGGGGAGAGAGAGAGAGACGAGAGAGAGGAGAGGAGAGGAGATGAGGAGCGAGAGAGGAGGGGAGATAGAGAGAGGGAAGACGAGAATGATCGAGAGAGAGAGAGAGAGATGGAGGGGAGAGGGAGAGAGAGAAGAGAGAGAGGGCGACGAAGGGAGAGAGAGATGAGATGAGAGGGAGAGAGAGAGAGGAGGGCGGAGAGAGAGAGAGAGAGAGAATTTGTAGAGAGACGTAGTTTGAGTGAGTGAGTTGTGCGAGAGAGAGCGGAGCGGGAGAGAGGAGGAGAGAGAAGAGGAAGAGAGAGAGAGAGGAAGAGAGACGAGAGGAGGAGAGAGAGAGAGGAGAGAGAGAGGACGAGAGAGACGAGAGAGAGGAGAGGGGAAGAGAGAGAAAGAGGAGAGGTGAGGAGATGAGAGAGAGAGTGAGATGAGAGGAGGAGAGAGAGAGAAGAGAGCGAGAGAGAGATGAGAGAGAGGAGAGAGAGAGAGAGATAGAGGAGAGAGAGGAGCGATGGGAGAGGAGAGAGGGCGATCGAGAGAGTGAGAGAGGTGAGGAGAGAGGAGAGGGAGAGAGAGAGCGAGAAGACGCGAGGAGAGCAAAATTAAGCCCTTCCTTACAAAAACGTTTATTTGAGCCAGAATTAAGATGTCCAGAATTAAGATGTTTGGGCAGAGTCTGCTCATTCCAGATGTTTGCTAAGTTATATTAGGCCATGAGATTTTGGACAAAATGAAAGAAAAAGGATTGAGGAGAAAAAATCCACACAAAATATGGGAGCACACTATCACATAAAAAAACCATCGTACGCAAAGGCTTGCAAAAGGATAGGAGAGAGAAGAGCGAGAGAACGAGGAGGAGGTGGAGAGCACTGAAATGTTTAAATGACCAGGCCATTGGCCCAATCATAGAGTGTCAACATGACCTTGCGGTAATTGGGTTACAGACATGTATAGGCAAAATGTTAACAGTAATGAAGAAGAAGAAAACGACGACTAGTAATCATCCTCCTCATTGTCATCATCATCATCATCATCATCATCATCATCATCACAACAATACAACTACTACTAGTACTACCACTACTACCCTTGCTACTACTGCCACCACCACTAGCATTACTACTACTACAACCACCAATGCCATATATGCAAATACTACTATGTTAACTGTGATATTTGCTGATAACTCTTCTGATAAGAAACATTAAATCCCTATAATCCAGCCATCAAAACGTTACAGTAAGTCAATATATAATTTGCGTATTTTGAATGCTTTTTCAAGGTACATAGACAGCCTTGTATTTAATGAATTGTTTTTCAGATGAAAAGAGCATCGTAAGTTTGAACAAGGACGGCTGACTAAAATTTTCAGAAGGAATATGATGTTGCCTTAAGTCGTTATATAAGGGGCATTGTAAAACAAAGTGCACTTCATTTTCAGTTAGGTCGATACAAAAAGGACAAGACAGATCATATTCATTCAAATTTCTTCGAAAACTGAACTTGTGTACTTTTGGTGGAGATACTCCAAGTCTTAATCTAATCAAACGTATTCTGGCCTTCAAGTGATTTTACATTAATCAGATAAGGAGATAGTGCTAAATCACTCTTAAACGTTCTAAAGAATTGAAAACGTTCACTTTCCAACGTGTCTGTGGACCACTTCTGTTTAAATCTGTTGATAATGGTAGTTTTTAGTGAACAGATAAACGTTTTCATGTTTCCCACTCCTTGATTTTCCCATACCTCTCCAAATCCATGCCTATAAAGGAATAAAGGAAAAAGCATATTGTAGAAGCCCATGTGTTTTTTATCATTATTATGATAATGTATCAACATTTGATAGGCTTTGTATGGTAAACGATGACTGGGCATTTGCAAACTTCTTAACCCGTATTTAATAGTCCTGATCTGGAAATTGACTTGCAATGGGTAACGTCGCAGCTCCCCATAAATCATCAAATTTGGTGTTCTTACGCTAACGTTTAGGAATCTTTTCAATGCAAAGAGATGAATCTTTTCCAAAGTATCAACATTGCTCGTTAGACCCCACATCTCGGCACCATAACTAAGTATGGGATGGATCTGGGCATCAAACAGCTTTGAAAATATAACTGGGGACATTTCACCTAGAGACCATAGAAGCCTGCAAATTTGTATCACTTTGCGTTTAGCCTTGCTTGCCATATCATTAAAACTGTACGTAAAGGACAGCCTTGTAGAAAGAATAATTCTTAGGTATCTGTACATATTCAACACAGTCATCTTGGAATGCCCATACAACCACTGCTCTTTATCTGATAGATAGCCACCATTTCTGAATACCACTACATTTGATTTACTTAGATTAACGGTTAAACCAAGCTTTATTGCTGAATCGTGTAAAGTATTTAACTGATGTTGAAGCCCCACAACAGAGTCAGAGAATAAAATTACGTCATCTGCAAACATCAGAATAACAAGTTCTAAGAAATCTGGTAAGAGCTGAAGCCCGTGTTTCCCTTTTCTAATTATTTCTTCTGCTAACTCATTAATGAATATGGAGAACAGAACTGGACTGCAAATTTCCCCTTGCTTTAACCCAGTTGGACAGCTAATCTGTTGCCATTTCTCACCCTTGCTTTGACTACATTATACATGCTGGTTAAAGTTCGATTCATTTTCCCATCAATTCCTTTTTTCTTCAAAATAGACCATAAATTATTATGTATAACCGAGTCAAAAGCTTTCTTACAGTCAATAAATGCAACATATAGTTTCGTATGCAATAATAATTGTTTTTGAATGAGAGAGTATAATGTAAATATATGGTCAATTGTACTATAATTTTTCCTAAAGCCAGCTTGACAATCATTGATAACGTTATTTTCCTCTATCCACTTTGTAAACCTAGCGTTAGTATACGGCTGTAAATTTTGCTGCAGATGTTTAATAGGGAAATTCCCCTATAGTTATCTAGTAAATTAGTGTCACACCCTTTTTAAAGAGTGGTTGTATTATTGCTTCTGTCCACTGTAAAAGATACTTCCCCGAAGCAAATAAGACATGAATAAAATAACTAAAAAGGAAGCAATAGTACAGATCGGATTTTTAAATATTTCCCCAATAATTCCGTCGGGCCCTGCTGCTTTTCATTTTTTCAAGGAGTGGACAACTGCGTACACCTCAGATTCAGTGATTTCGCATTTAAGAGTCTATGTCTTGAAGTGATTAAAGCATTCACTCTGCTGGGACTCGTTTTCATTGTTAGCGTTTTCTACATTGTCTTTATTTACATCAGACTGAAATACGTCACAAAAATGGTTGTACCAGTCTTCTTCAGAAATAGCATTTGTAGCAGGTTTCTTATACATGCAGGACTTTATTTTATTCCAAAAAAACAAAAAGAGTTGTTAATATTTTCATCGAGAGATTCTAAAACTTCTTGCTGATGTTGTTTTTCGTTTACATTCTAATAACCTTTTGTAATATCTACGTTTTTTTGTTGTAATCTGCCCTTAACCTCTCTTCTTTGTCAACATTTTCAATATTGTCTATGTCTTCGATATCCTCCTTATTTGTACGAAGACAATATAACTGTCGCAGATCGTGTCTGAGCTCCTTTCTGTGCTGTCGACATTCTTTGTCAAAACCATACATTTGATTTTTCTTTACCAACTACAATAGTTTTCTACATACACTGACTAGCAGAAAGTAGCGCATCATTAAAAATGTCAACGGCTTTGTTTTACGTCATCGTGAACAACAAGAGTAGCATTTTCCAAGCGGAGCTTGAAATCGTCTGATTCAATATTTTCTCTAAATTCTTCAATTTTACTTCCATCTGACATTACTTTCTCAAATGCATACGATTCTTCTGGTAAAGTATCATTAGTGGAGCTGCTAAATTGTGACTTCAATATGACTTCTACAGGCATATGTATTGACTCTATTCTTGTTCTGACATGCAAAGATACACAGTGACTAATTATAAGTTTTGACATTATGGCATAGTCAACAATGCTACATCCAGTCGGAGAAATGTATGTAAAGTTGCCAAGATCAAATATTGCCTCTAACGACCCCATTCAGAATGGATAACTCACAACAATCACAAACATTCAACAAGTATATACCAAATTCATTTAAAACAGTGTCTTTAGACGTGCGAAAAGACGCTTGATCATCACCCCCCCCTTCCAAAGCGCAGCGTCGTCCCCTTCATTATCCCTCTCACAAATGTTCTCTCCCCCAGTCCGTGCGTTGAAATCGCCCAGAAGAAAAGGTGGTACATTTCCAACCGTTTCCATCAGATCTAGGATACACTGTTCTAAGAGGGCCACGCCACTGGAAATTTCAGTGTCCTGATAATACTGAGAATTCATGGGTGGAATATACGTTCCGATCAAAATTGTTGGGAGAATCTGTGTTAAACAATTCTTTAGCCATTTTCATAATAATATATTGTCATCATATTTAACAAACACTTGTTCCACATAGGCTGCTAATTCCTTTTTGACAAGGAGAGTCAAACCACCCAATAATCTGGCTGTCATACCGTCGGATAGTTTAACACCAGGAATTATGAATGAAAGATTTAAAACTAGGAAATTAATGGTCTGGAAAGGGAGTAGCAAAAAAGTTTCTACAAGCAAACACAAATCAAAGCTACTTAAATAAGATCGAAGATCGTTATCAAAAACATGTGACAGTCCTTCAATGTTGTAAGTCACGAATTTAAGAGTTTTCGCGATATGGGCCTGGCCGAAACCCTTTGCAGTGTCTGGATTGACAGGTACAGAGTCTTTATTGGTCACTCAATGGATTATGGCTTGGCGTTTACTTGCCACACTGGTACACGAGGCACTTTTTGGTCTACTGTCAGTTCCTCGTTGAGATGTGTTTTCGTGCGGATTTGCGCCTAACATTTTGTGTTTGTCTTCTTATCGTGGTTGTCATTTTGACTCATCTGGTCATTACACTGATGTTTTTTGTTGGCTTTGCCAGGTCTGTTTGTGGTAGACGTTTGTACTTCACTGTTCCGTTCTGAGTTAGGGTGCTGGGGGGGGGGGGGGGGGGGGGGGGGGGGTCCAGAATCTTTGTCAGAGTCTTTGTCAGTCTGTATTTTTGTCTTGCTGGGTAGATTCGTCGTTTTTTTTATATCTTTCTCGTCAGTTATGTCGGCATTTTGTTCGTTTTGTGTGTCAGCCACGTCAGTGGCGGCAGCTATGTCTATGTCAGATTCATGCTCATTAATTAAGTCTGAACACTGTTCGTCAGATGTCTCAACAATTTGCTCGACAGCACTGTCTACATTTTGTATGTCAGTTATTTCCGTGTCATTTCCGTCAGGATTCTGTTCGTCAACTGCTTGTGCAGTTGTTTGTTCTGTCATATTTTTGTTCATTAAATGGAGTCATGCACATTCGGTTTATCATTTGTGTTCTTGTATTCACACTCACGATGCTCGCACTCACAATCATCACCCAATGTCACACTGCCTACAATGCCTGAGTCAGGAACACATGTGCTACTGTTTTGCACAACATTTGAAACAGCGGAGAGAATGGGTCGTAATTCTAAAATGACATTGCTCTCACTTACAGTGTTACATGCTTTTGGTGCATTACTATCGGGCACAGGGATTAAAACATTGTTCTGTCTCTTTGGTAAGTAGGGAAATTCGTTTGTTGACAAATAGTTGTAGGGGTGTGGATGGTAATTGTAGTTCCAGCTGCCACTGACATCGTACCGCACACTTTCGCTTCTGTACTCACAGTTTGTGTCACCAGTACGTCCCTCACTGTATCCCTGCTGTGTCGACACTGCAGCCAACACACTGTCCACACCCTGTCTTTGGCCGGTGTTGCCACCTGGCCTGGTGCTGTAGTCGTAGGTTGCCTCGTTCTCACATTGAAAGGCTCCGTCCTCGTAACAGTAGGCCCTGTTCCTCCGGTAGTCACGGTTCCCGTTGTGGTAGGCCCCCGTCCTATCGATTGGCCCTGTCCGCTCGGCGACAGGACCCGTCTTCACGTTGGTCAGTTCCGTCGTCGTGCCGGTAGGCCCCGTCTTGGTAGGCCCCCGTCCTTGGTAGGCCCCGTCCTCACGTCGGTAGGCCCCGTCCTCACGCCGGTAGGCCCCGTCCTCATGCCGGTAGGCCCCGTCCTCACGTCAGAAGGCCCCATCTCCTCGGTAGGCCCAGTCCTCACGTTGGTAGGCCCCTGTCTCCTCGGTAGCTCCCGTCTCCTCGGTAGGCCCAGTCCTGGCGTCGGAAGGCCCCATATCCTCTCGGTAGGCCCCGTCCTTGCGTCGGTAGAGACCCCCTCTCACGTCGGTAGGCCCCCGTCCTCGCGTTGGCAGGCCCTGTCTCCTCGTTATGCGTGTCGGTAGGCCCCGTCTCCTCGGTAGGCCCCGCTATTATGGTAACCAGCGCCTGCGCCCATACCGAGATATTCCTGGTGTTGACGGTGTGTCTCCCTCTATTGCTCCACCACCAGTTTGTTGCCTCGGTAAAAAGCGTGCAAGCCTTGGCGGCGGTAATACTGCACTGTGTCTCTCTGCCTGTCCGTTAGGTCTCCAGACACCGTCACTTTCTTTCTTCCTTAGTGCTTCTCTACCATGCGTTAGCACTGCCATCTTGTCAGACCAACGAGCCAGTTTCACAATGATGGGTGGAGGTCAACCTCCCCTGTCATACTGTTTGAGGCGATGCGCCCGAACGATATCATCACGACACCACTGTTTGTCTTTTACTGTTCCTCCCAAAACATGTAACACTGTCTGAACACATTCCTCATACGATTCAGAATTCCTTGAACGCGGCACGTTGTAAAGAATCTTTGCGAGAACATTTCCAGTTTATCCAACTTTTCAGCGAAATTTTCTGTGATTTTTGACAGCCTTTGGTCAATTCGGAAAAATAGAGTGTTTCAGTTCCTTTCTTTCTGAAGTGGCCGATGTCACTGCTTGTTCGAGGGCTAGAGTTTTGCTGTGAAGTTCGTGAAATTTGCATCGCAACTCACGCATTGTTGTATCCAGCTGTTCCGAAAATTGCGTTGTCACGTCTTTTAAACGGATGTCTAAAACTTCGTACACACATTTCCGTAACTCTTGGGTTTGACTCTTCAAAAGAATATCTAAATTTAAAGGATTTTCCATGTCTACATTGACAATGCGGTTCTAAAAAGTAATCTTAAACAAGGAAAGGAAAGGAAAAAAGGGGAAAAATTCGAAGTCAGAAAAACAGCTACTGCTGTAGTGCAGCAAAAACACGTCCACTCACCACGAAAGCCAAGCTGACACTCCCTCTGAGAGAGAGAGAGAGAGAGAGAGAGAGAGAGAGAGAGAGAGAGAGAGAGAGAGAGAGAGAGAGAGAGAGAGAGAGATTTGTGCATTTATTCATTCAAACATACATTCATTTCTTCTTCCTCCTCCTCCTCTCTTCATCCTTGTTTTTGTCTGCTTTTTTGAATGAAGTGACTTTGGGGATGATTATTTTTCAAACTACTTTCTAGAGTTGTTATCCGTTCAGCCAGCCACATCATCACTGAGTTACGTCGTCAATCACCCAGAAGGCCAATCGTTAGAGACGTTACTTAAGTAAGTGTGTATTTGCTAGTTTTAGGATCATTATGTCAAATATTCCTTTTATCTTTGACGCATATCTGTGTGTTCTTGTTGTTTTAGTCGTAATTTTAGTACGTGTAATAATTTTATTTCTTGCTTGCACTCGTCTGTGTGTGGCAACGGTCCACATGTACAGATATGGGTTAAGAGCAGAGCTGAGAGGCAACAGAAATACAACCAAGGTGTCATGGACTTTGTTAAAAACGGTAACATTGGTTGCAATCATCAGTGTAACGATTCCAAAGGACAACCAGACCATGGCATCTGTAAACGCCAGTTTTCCAATCAAATGGGGCGGAAGAATAATATGACCTCTTTGAGGGCTCAAGTAATATCCTGTACTTTGGTGTTCTTCTAGAGATGACGATTTCACCACTCACAATCATCAAACATATGACAAAGTTTATCACCACTTTAACCGTGAACCATTTGAAGTCTTGTTTAGAGTTCTGTTGATCAAATAAAGCCAGGCGACAAAGACCAGACTGGCCGAGTAGGCCCCAGTGTGATAGACCAGGAAGAAAAGGTATAATCGACAACAAGGATTCAATAAACCAAACTAACATGCATGATAGAGCGGTTGAACGTTTATTACATTGCCAAGAACATTCATTGAAATACAGAACCGTCAGATGATCCCACACGACAATCCACATGACCCAGACTGACACTCCACTGGTGAGAAGGGATACAAATCCAGCCACTTTGCAGGTGACGCTACCAGTCCAGTTTTTTTTCAGTTTGGATGTACATCCCATAAAACATGTGGTCTGCCATCAGAGTTATGCTGACATGGATCCCCATACAAATGTTAGCAAAATGTAAATGCGCGATGGCTGTCACAGCATTTATTCCAAACAAGTCTTGAACCATACATGAAATGATAAAAAAAAAAGCAGATTTCCTAGGATAGCAGACAAACAAATCAACCAAAAGAAAGCTGAATATAGCTGTGCTGGTATTAACGTTGCGCACGACTGAAAAACGACATCAGGCGCGCAGCATTTCAGTTTATTTGACAGGTATGAAATCACTTTCTTACAACAAAGTCTGTAGTTTGCTGAAAGTAGTCTTTTCAAGCGAAAAGATTTCGACAACAAATCCAAGGGAAAATCAGTTACGAAATTCCCTTGTATATCTAATACATGAAGATATGGAGCACTTTTTAAACCAACAGGTTCAATAGAACTGACCAAAGAAAAAGAAAAGTTCAAATATGTGACACGTGGTAGATACACAGACAAAACATCTTCTACAGTTTCCAAGTTTGTTACTGAAATATCAAAATGTCTCAGGGTATAATGAATTCCTCTTTGATGCACAATTTTTCTTTCAGTGAGAGGGTTGTTATTCATTTGTAAACACCTTAAATTTGGTATCTGAAGAAACAGGTCCCATACTAAGACTTTTAATCTGATTATGGGAAAGGTCAATAAATTGTAAATTCGCAAGCCTAACATGAGATACATTAAAAAGTAACAGGAAGACAAACTCAAACGAATGAGATACAAGTTTTCAGCAAAATCGTGTAGCAACATCTCCGAACCAGTGGCATCAACATATCGAAGATGAAAAAAACTGTTTAACGGGGAAATTCTTACCGCACAGGAAGCTGTAACCTTGACACAAACAACCCCCTGAGGACAGAACAGGTCACACACCAGTTCATCATCCCGCTGTAGGCACTGACCCCAGCCATCACACAGATGACCTCTGTGCACACATACTCTAGACGCCCGGCATTGGTACAAACCAGCACACGTCACTTTTGCACAGTTCTTTTCGTCCTCTCCATAAATGCAGTCAGAATATCCATTGCATCGTGTGTAAATAGGAAGACAGTTCAACGACTCAGTACTACAACGATAATGAGTGTCTGGACAGATATGATCAGGCTGCATCATCTTCTGTGTAAAATATCCAGTCCCATCAAGGTTGATATAGAATCGTCGCTCCTTTTCTCCATCAGCGACCTTACCACAATAGGGGACAAGGATTGCTCTCGTCTTCAGGACAGTTGATCTCGTCTGAATCGTCCACACAGTCTGAGTATTCATTGCATCGTTGGCTGTTTAATACATAATGGCCATTAGAACACAGAAATCCGTGACGTGGAGGATGTTCACAGAATGACTCATCATCGTTATGTGGACAGTCCGGAATGAAGTCACACACCAGTGTATACTGCACTGTAATGAAATGCTCCTCACACTTAAATAGTGCATAACCCATGACCTTGCTTTTCTTTCCAAAAAGATTTTCAGACTTTGAATTGCTGAAATTGGGAAATGTGTAAAATTTGCGAGTATTGTACACTTCTGCACCGGGTTTTGGGATCACAAGACAGAAACACATGTGATATATGATTGCTTGGACAGACAAATATAACTTGTAACGTGTCACTTGATTTTAGTAGTAGTAAAGACGACTGATACAATACAATTGTGAACGAAACACTGTGGATAGCTTTGATTGTATCTCACACAAAACACCTACAAAATGAAACCCGTGTGTGTCAAGGAAATAACTCCGTGGAAGGTTCATATCTAATGAACGGATTGAAGTAAGCGTTAAATACTTAACAGCTCTCGCTGGAAAATACACTCCTCGTAATCTAAAATGGTCCATGTAATAGATCAGTGTTTTTAGACCACCTACGAAATCGACTGTATGAGAAAAGTATTTTGTTCCATCCCGACGTGTAACCAGTCGCTACGTTGAACATGTTATAGCGTTTTTGAAGACATGAAGAGAATGCTCTTGCTCCTGCTGCCTGGTTTTAATGGATGCCAGTGTTCCCCCAATTATAAGGCAATCGTGTTGTACCAACTCAGACCACTGCTGTGTTGAAGCCAAGATCAATTGAAAACACTTGTTACGCGAAGCCACCAGACCTTTACATTCAGCATTGCTGAAGGGACAGTGTTCTGTTTCATCACGTCCATCCTCGCACTCAGGAAGCTGATTACAGTGCAGGTGACTTTGATATTGAGAATAATGACTGACGGAGCAGTTAAAATGACCACTTACAAGTTTACGTGGTTTGGCATTCACAGATACACCGGAAAAGAAAATGGTGATGATGCCACGGCACATGTCGGTACACATAACAGCAGTTAACTGAAAACGCGACGTCACAAAAACAGAAGCTGGTGAATTTATATTACTACATGCATATTCGATGGACCGGTAGGATGAGTTTCGTGCTCTGTAAATAAGTTTAAAAATGTTACAATGCATAGGATAAGGTGTCACTTTAAAGCTGATGATAATTGCTTTTATCGAGTAAAACTTATTTCTTTCCTAGAATGTTCAGGCAGCATTTTTGGTATGTGTACAAATCCTGAATTTTTCGAAATATAGTTTAAGATTGCATTACGTTCTTGCATTTGAGTGATGCTAATCTCAGCAAAAGACTTATTGATATTTATTATCAGGAAACAGTTTGAATCAGAATAGAAAAATGTATCTTCAATTGCATGGTTGAAGCAATCGGTAGTTTCACGCACAGTGCCGATGTCCCAATTACCCAGTGAGTGTAGTGAGTTGGGTGTCCACACCTCTCCACAGACCAGTCAGTTGAATTACACCAATACGAAAACACTTGGATATGTGCAAGCGCGTACATTCCTGGTAGAACACAAGCTTTTTTAACACACAAAAAGTGTGGTGAAATCATCACACATCCCATAGACCACATGATGCTTTGCCAGGGTTTGTACAGACTCCCACGACCACATACAGTCTGATCTGTTAGAATGTAAAATGGTAATATTTTCGTTCGTTTGGTTCAGGACGTATTCTCTTCCAGGACAGAAGTCACTGATACTCTCGGTCCCTGCGCAGTTTATATTGACATAGCTCTTAGTTATCTGCATGACTGAAAACACACACATATATATATATATATATATATATATATATATATATATATATATATAGATATAAATATATATACAATAAAACAATAAATCCAAGGATAAGTTCCGAGCACCATACCAGCAACTTACGGAGCAGCTTGGTGTTGCAATGATTGCAAGAAATATTGAATTATAAACAAAGCTTGCGCTTATGTCTCAGATTGTAGAAATAGGGGGGTGATAAGCCTTCATATCTGCAGTGGTAGATGATTCTGCCTAACTGACAGTATGTGCTTGAGTGGGTGAATGGGGATTAATAAATGCTTCTCAAAATGAACCTTCAGCAAGCTTATAGTCTCCGAAGCGGGAGACCACCTCCAATGGGGAGGAAGCTCACCAACACACAAACTCCCGGTCAGACACCGATATTTCGAAACCCGATTGTTTTCTCCTCAGTGACCACGGGAAGTGGTAGTTTGACTCCCCTGCCCTCTCGGCCCCAAGAAGAATGCCATACCAGAAAAAGGCCGGTGTGCACTACTGCAGTACGCCTGCCGAGCCTTAAAAAAAAAAAAATCAAAAAGGTGCCACCCAAGAAGCAAAAGAAAATCATGAAAGAGCAAAACAAGCCACATTTTCTTGCGAAAAGCAGAAAATACAAAAAGAAGACAACCTCTCAAGACACAAGCGCCGAGGGCCAGTTCCCGGAATGAATCCGCAAGGGACCAAATTACAACAAAAACAATAAATTCCAAGGATAAGTACCGAGCACCATCCCAGCAACTTACAGAGCAGCTTGGTGTTGCAATGATTGCACGAAATATTGAATTATAAACAAAGCTTGCACTTATGTCTCAGATTGTAGAAATAGGGGGGTAATAAGCCTTCATATCTGCAGTGGTAGATGATTCTGCCTAACTGCCTAACTGACAGTATGTGCATATATATATATATATATATATATATATATATATATATATATATATATATATATATATATATATATATGATGACTTGGAGCAAGAATGGTACATCTGGAAAATGCCTGTGTCGAGTACATTAAACTAAAATTTAAAAAAAAAAAAATCTTACTTTAATTGTATGCTGCAAAACACAATGAATTTATCAAATGTGACGCCTTTTTGGTGTGATTTATTATGATAAGTTGCTGAGCTTTTGAGTGTAAGGACAAAACAGTTTTGGTTGCAAAGTGAAACGACTGCAGGCGGAAATCTAAACAAATCTTAAATAAATGTCAGCGAACCGCCCAGAGAAACGTGGACAAACGAGTCACAAGACAACACACAACGCGTTTCGACCTCTTAGGTCTTCTTCAGGTGAAACAAAGACGAACAAAGTAACGAAAATGCACTTAGCTTTGATCGCATCAGATGCTTCTGAGTTCAGCGCAAGGAAGAAGGCGTTGAATCAATGCCTTCTTCCTTGCGCTGAACTCAGAAGCCACCTGATGCGATCACAGCTAAGTGCATTTTCGTTATTTTGTTCGTCTTTGTTTCACCTGAAGAAGACCCATGAGGTCGAAACGCGTTGTGTGTTGTCTTGTGACTCGTTTGTCCACGTTTCTCTGGGCGGTTCGCTGACGTTTATTTAAGATTTGTTAAAACAGTTTTTGGTTGAAATTGTAAGATATACCATGTTTGCACAAAATTGATGGCGTTTCTGTAAATGGTCAAACACAAACAATTAAAGGTGTTCCAGTCTTGTTGCATATTCAGGTACTGTCCATCATGATAAAAAACTGGTACATCTGACAGATATACAGTTTTTGCAGAAAAGAACTCCAAAGGTTGATGATTATTTTAAACTCTTTCAGGTCAAAATCCTACTACCTAAGACAAATGTTTTGGCACAAAATTTAACGAATCTTAAGCACATTTACCCATTTATGCCGAAATTTTAGATTTTAGTAAAAGTATCTGAACACGGTTCGTTTTAACTCAGGAAAACAACAGCAAGCATATTTTTCAATTTTTAAGCCATCGTTTTAGATTTATGATGCCAAATATGTACTTCCTATATTTGGGACGCTAGGACTGAATGGGTAGGGGTTTTAGATCCCAAACTTACATAAGAAAAGTGACTTCATGGTGAAAAATCTTGGGTTTATTCCAGCAAAATGAACTGAAACCAGAAACCAGAACCATCTATTAATATAAACGAAACATTTAGCGTCAATCAAATGAAGTAACTGGTTGATTGTTTATCTTCACGTGGCACTCTCTAGCTTGAAGAAAACCGAACAAAAAAAAATCAAAACAAAGACGCAGAATTCTTTTTTTTTTCCTTCAGTGAAAACAACTTGGAAACATCTATGTGGAGTACAACAGAGAATCATTTGACCTTCACTTGACATGGAAGTCTTTGAAGCACCTGTCATGCACCCCAACGTCACATTTCAGGCACTTGTGTTTGGTCTTCATTCCGCACTGACCGCATCGCAGCTGAGTGGGTGAGGGGCTCACAAGATGATCCATCCTGTGAAACCTGACACTATCAGGGACACGCTTGTCCAGGGATGTTGGTCGACCCCGCACAGGACGAGAAGCATCAGAACGGGACCTGGCGCGAGCAAGATACACCTTGGCTACTGCACGTCGAAATGCCAACAGATCCAGGTTCTTCTCCTGTGTGCTGGGGTCTGCCTGTAAAGATGCAATGCCTGCTGAACAGCAAGGTCCAGGCAGTAGACGAACAGTGGCCACCACCACTTCTTGCTGCGGATAGCCACTCTGTATTTCTCAATGTTTTGATCCATCCTGTCCACTTCACCCATTGTCTTATTGTAATGTCGGATAAGGAATGGCTGCGGCAAATCCACTTTCTTCTTCTCAGAGCGTGACCACTGTCGTGCTGTGCTTATTGGAAGAACATCAACTTTGTTGGACACAACATTTACTATACTATTGTCATTCCATCAAACAACTATTAAACCAGAATTAACATCAGTGGCATGATCGTATGTTCCTCGTGTAGTCTTCTCCATTTCCTTTGTGGTCTTAAACGGACAGTCTTCCAGCCTGTTGGCACGAATTGCTCCTGTGCATGCGATCTTCTTCTTAGTCAGGCAGTCCACAAGCTTCAGAGACGTAAAGAGATTGTCAAAGATCAGGTGAAAGGAGCACTCCTCCTGGAGCTCAGCTATCAAGTCAATGACCACTGATCCTCCCATTCCCAAATTAGGGTACTGGGTTTGTCTCCCATGGGCTCCTGGTATGGCTCAAACTGAATGCAGTATCTCAAAGGTGTGCACAGAACCCAGAGCTTGAACCCAAAGCGAACAGGTTTGCCTCTTATGAACTGTTTCGCCGAATGCCTGCCAAAGTATGGGGACCATTGACTCATGTATGCTGAGATCAGGTGTCTGAAAAAAAAAAACGAAAATACTGCAGAAACTTCTCATTCAATGCAGTCATCAGAGGGGGGATTTCGCCATCTTGTCATCCTTGTCCAGCAAAGACTTGTTGCAGAAGTGGAGATATTTCATCAGCTCGTCAAATCTGTCCCTTGTCACGGCTGCAGCGACAGCATGATTTCTCACATCTTCATCCTGAGACCAGTACATTCTTCGTATTGGAACAGGACTGTACCCCGAGACAAACAAAATGGCCAGAAATGTTTTGATTTCTTCTGCATTGGTGGAAAAAGCATGGTTTCCCTTGGAACGAGCATATTCCTCACTGCAATCAACTATCTCTCCGATCAGCTCGTCATCAAAGAAAATCTCGAACAGGGCAGAAGGATCCTCAGGCAATTTGGAAGCATCCAGTGGTTCAGCATTCCAGGGAAATTGGTCCTTCTGTCTGTCATTCAGATCAACTTTTCTCCAGTCCCTGGCTTTCGGTGCACCAGAAGGCGTGGATTTCTTTGTTGCTGGCCCTTTGCGCACTGGCCGCTTTCTTTTTCCCCTTAGCACATTGCCCTATTGTGCCAGATGTCGAGGGTCCGAGTTGTGCTCCTGGGGGTATCCTCAGCACTAGAATCATCAGATAATGGCCTGTTCACGATCCTCATCCTGCACAATAATAAAACAAAAACCACGACATGATTTTCTTTTCACATATATATATATATATATATATATATATATATATATATATATATGAGGATTTTCATATTTATGATATACATTTTCCCATTTACTTCATCTCATTTTTTTTTTCCTCGCAATTTCAAATCTTTGCCAAATCATTACTGTAATGATGGAAGAATTGTTAACCTGCACTTGTTTTCCCCCCGCTACTTAATTGTTCAGCATTTTATATATATATATATATATATATATATATATATATATATATATATATATATATATATGTGTGTGTGTGTGTGTGTGTGTGTGTGTGTGTGTGTGTGTGTTTGTGTGTGAATGGAAAAAAAAACAACAAGTTTGTAGATTAGTCCCCAATATTTCGACCACGAGGCCTTCCTCAAGGGAATTTTATTCCATCTAAGAACAATTACTTTTACAATCACAAGGTTTTCCTGACTATAACTCAATCATGGCTCAAAACTGCAAACTATGAGAAAAAAAATCACATTCTACCTGACTGAGAACGGACAACTGCATGAAAGACCTGAAAATAGGGAACAAGGCTGGGGCGGCATGAGGGGGGGGGGGGGGGGACGGGGCGAGGGGGGAATGAACCGTACTCCTCTCTCCTCTCTCTCTCTGGGGGTGGGGGTTAGTCCTCTCTCCTCTACCTCTATCCGTCTACATCACCACATCCACACAACAATCTTCACCAAACGCTACCAGTCCCCTGCCACGAGACCCAGAGTCACACGACTGGAACCCTTGCCACCAGTCTCCCCTCTCCCCTCCCCCCCACCCCCCCCCCCCCCCCCCACACACACACACACAACTCACAGCACCCCACCTCCACCCTGGGGTCTCGGGGTATATAGTATATATTATGTCCCCGTCGATAGCGAGCTGTGGCGAGGGTTATTGATGACATCTTCGTCCTGTGGACGGGGACTGGACTGGAGCTCCATGAATTCATTTGCCATCTTAACTCGATCCATCCTACAGTCACATTCACCGTCAACAGCTCCACCTGCAGTATCCCGTACCTCGACGTCTTCATCAGACTCGAGAACGGCTTCCTCACGACAGAACTTTATGCCAAAGAAATAGACAACCATAGTTACCCCCCCTTCCACTCCAGCCACCCTAAGTATTGTGTCAGGAACATACCCACTGGACAGTTTTTGCGACTGCGGAGGTTGTGTGCGCTACAGAGGATGACTTTGAGAGGCATAGCCAGGACATGACGATGAACTTCCAGGCACGTGGATACCCTGAGAGCGTCATCAGGAAGGCATGGCAGAAGGCCAAGGACACACACCCCCGCCAGTCTCTGTTATAGTACAAGGACCAGCACAAGGAAGGAACGGAGTAGCAGGGGGTCCCTATGATTGTAACCCACAATCCTCGCAACCCTCCCCTGAGAAAATGGGCTGGGAGAGGGCATGGACCAGCTTCACCAGAGCACCACAATGCAGAGGGCCATGCCAGAGGTGCCTGTTGTGGGGGAAAGGAAGGCTTGGTCACTCCACACAACCAGTCCAGAAGGAAGAAAGCGGGTATTTTTGCATACGGCAGATGCATCACCTGCCATGAGCACCTCGTGGAGGGCACCACGTTCTCAAGCGCTCGTACAGGGGAGACCTTCACAGTGCGCCAGAGACTGACGTGTGACACCAAAAACGTCATATACCTGCTATTCTGCTCCAAATGCCAGTATAGTCAATATGTGGGAGAAACCAAAAACAACATCAAGATGAGGTTCTATCTTCACCGCAGTCACATCATGAACAATGCAGGGTCCCACGTGACGAGACATTTCAATCAGGCAGGCCACTCGGGGTCCCACATGCGATGCAAGATCATTGAAATTGTCCAGGGAAAGAGCCATGACGCCAGAAAACGCAGGGAAGACTTCTGGACTGAGAAACTGGACACCATCCATCCCCACGGCCTGAACTCAGAATTGAACTTCTAACCCAACACGGGCTTGGTAGCAGAGCAAGACCTTAATGATACCGTTCAGCAGTAGTGCCCCTGTGTACCCCGAGACCCCTGGGTGGGGGTGGGGTGCTGCGAGTTGTGTCTGTGTGTGGTGGTGGTGGTGGTGGGGGGGGGGGGGGGGTGCGGGAGAGGGGAGACGGAACTGGTGGCAAGGGTTCCAGTGGTGTGACTCTGGGTCTCGTGGCAGGGGACTAGTAGCGTTTGGTTTTGATTATGTGGATGGGAAGATATAGACGGATAGAGATAGAGGAGAGAGGAGTACAGTTCATTCCCCCCCCCCCCCCCCCCCTGGAGAGAGAGAGAGAGAGAGAGAGAGAGAGAGAGAGAGAGAGAGAGAGAGAGAGAGAACTACAGAGAGAGGGGAGACGGAACTGGTGGCAGGGGTTCCAGTGGCGTGGGGTCTCGTGGCAGGGGACTGGTGGTAGCGTTTGGTTTAGATTGTTGTGTGGATGTGGTGATGTAGATGGATAGAGGTAGAGGAGAGACGGCTCATGTCTCCCCCTCCCTTTTTCAGTGGTGTGTGTCTGTGTGTGTGCGCGTGCGTGCGTGCATGCGTGCGTGTGTGTGTGTGTGTGTGTGTGTGTGTGTGTGTGTGTGTGTGAGGGAGAGAGATAGAGAGGAGGGAGATAGAGAGCGACGGGGGGGGGGGGGGGGGGGGGGGGGGGGGGGGGGGGGGGGGGGGGGGGGGGGGGGGGGGATCAGTGTTCATTGCATTCCTCACGCCTAACTTATCACCAAGCAGTGACCCAATGCTGCGTACTTGAAACGTGCCGTCTGAGTTGTGGGCGCTGATAGCGATAACATTTTGACAAAGCGAGGCGCACTAGCCCTCCGCCAGTTGCATGAAGAGGATGACATGCATCTAGAAAAGAATGCCTTGAATCTTCTATTTGTTTCCGCCACCGACTGTCGCGCACGGGGGACAGGGTACTATGTATCCCCATCCACCCACCATTCAAAGAACTGACCCACCCTGTCTGCATTGCAACACACTCATCTCCCTGCAATGCCTCTCTCAGTCACTATTCACCCCATCTCTCTCTCTCTCTCTCGGGGACGTTATTTCCTGCCAACTGAAGAAGGATCTTACTGGAGTGTTCTCTGGTTAATTTGTTCAAATATGCAGCAACTGTATTGTGTCTACGGCCAGAACTGGTGTACCTACCTAGTTTGTGAAGGACTGTCTGATGCGAACAGTGTGTCATCATTTGTTGCATCGTCTCTTCTGAATCTTTCGTTGCGTCTTGTATGCAGGACGGCTTCCTCTTGTTGCCACAGGCTTGCGGCGTTGGTGGCCTAGTGCCGTTGGCTATAGTCTCTTTTAGACTTAAATGTGTCGGGGCTGTTCCATCGGGATAGCGGGGTCTCTGCGAGTCGTTTTCTGCTCCATCATTACTGATTTGCTGTGGTTTGTACCTTGTCATAAACGTTTTTTCTCCAAGGGTGGCTGGATTGGCGTCATGTTACCTTGGCAACACCGCCCGTCTGACTGATAGAAGATTATCCCTCATACCCTTCCGCCGTTGAGATGACTGCACCGTCTCGTGTCCGCGGCTGACTGCAAGAGGGGTTTTTGTGGTTTGTTATCACGTACTGTAGTTTTGTTTGCAGTTCCAAATCCCGCTTCTGGCTTATGACGTTTTTTTTTTTTTCTGTTCTCTTCATGTATCACAGAAATTTACGTCACATAGTCAGCAAAACCCAAGAAGGTTAGATCAAGGGGAGAGCGCACGCCGTTCTTTCTTCCGCTAAGGCCACTGAAGCCAGTGGGCGGAGCTTATCCGCCCATGTTGGATAACCCCATCGATCTGGTGTTGAGTGTTTGCGGTCTACTTAGCGTTGTATTTCCACACAGTCAAACGGAATTGGAATGCGATAAGAAACAGAAACGATCACATCAAATTGTAGTTACATCTCTCTCTCTCTCTCATTTTTTTAAATGATGTTGCGTAATTGACTGGAAACGTCCCGAAAGTTGAAGGAAATGCAGAAAACAAACAATCAGCGGCACGTCGCATCGCACAGACACACTAAGCACTGTGCACAGTTTGTGTACACAGCTTTGGAAAGGCTTGTAAACCGCACACATGCAAAAATCAATATCATAATCTTTTACGTGAGATATTTGTTTTATGAAGTATAAAATATCAACTAACAAACTTCCGGATTTCTCTCAATAAATAAGATTCATTCATTCATTCGTTCATCTCTCTCTCTCTCTCTCTCTCTCCTTTGCTCATTTCAACGGAGTAAATGTCTGTATGGGGGGGGGGGGGGGGGGGGGGGGGGGGGGGGTCTTTTGTCTTATGATGTTAGTCACTGAGAGGTGAAGGAGTAGGGTTTTTCTGTTTGTACCGTTGTTTAGACGGCTAGATCTATGTAAACAAGCCCATTACATGCTTATTCTTTTCCCTCCTCAACCCACGTTTCCCGTATGACGTTTCAGACGGATTTTTGCTAAGCCTGTGGTCAAAATCTCCCAGTCTGCATTTGGCAAACAGTCCGAGTTTCAATAAATGCATAGCGAATCCTGACGAAAGTTTACTGATAACAATGGTGAAATTTTGCAAACTCTCTCTCTCTCTCTCTCTCTCTCTCTCTCTCTCTCAGCTCGAGTAGTATATGAATATTGCTGGCTGAGCAATACAAACAAACAAAAACAACAAGAAGTCATTTGACACAATTACTCACCAGTTGAAGTTATTGGCCAGAAAATAAAACCAGCTTGTTGGAAACTTGTCTGATTTTACATTTCAGGTTTTGTTTTTCAGATCTAAAGTGTATTTCCTGCCAGCATAATAGTATCTCACTTGCAAATATGTTTCGACAGTAGCTTTCATAAGAAGCACAACATGATTATTCAAGGGACCCTGATCAAAACATATGAGACTGCATAGACGTGAACAGTTCTTTTCCAACCAATGTTTCCAGTATGGCATGCACAAGTTTGCGACACTGTACGTTTGAAATACATCTTGAGTCTTGGTTGAAAGACACTGAAACAAATCGCCTGAAAAACATTTCTGCTGCAATGCATATGATGATGACGTCGGAGGAAGGTGTAACAAGTGCACCTCTGGTTTTCTCATTGATTAAAGAATGTATAGAGCTCTTGTTCTTCGTTGTGTCCACCTCAATCAGTGCACCAATACAAGTTTCACAATGAACAGTCTTTTTCAGTTTGTACACAACAAAGCCTGCAATGTAAGCAACAATTTTCTGCGAGCACTGTGATAACTGAGAGGCTGAAGGAGAAACATAACAGTGGTCAGTGCAGTCATCATCCACCCATCATGGTCTTTTGGTGAGAAATGTTTATGGCCCTTGCTGACGGAACACTCTCCGTTTCATTGCTAATGTAACTCTTTCTACTTGAAACATTTAACACAGGAACACATTGCAATGGCAGACAGTTACCCCGCAGGACTTCTTGAATTTCATTATGCATTAACAACTTTCTGTAGGCCCCAGAAAACTGTTTACAACTTGGATTGTTGTTGCAGCCAAACATGCTTCTGATTTTACCAAAGAACAACTCGATGTGATCCTGGCCAAATTTATAACTCAGCAAGAATGTAAGGTTGCCCTTCTGAATTAATGTTGAGTACAGTGCAGTTCAGCTGTTGATGCACAAAAGAAAGCAAATAAATCTGTTTTTTCTGTTACTTGTTGTCATGGGTTTACCGTTTTTGCTTTCTGTCAAAGACAAAATATAATCTTTGGCTTTTGACAAAAAATCCAGTACTTTTTCAATATTTTTCTCACTAAGAGGCGTCTTCCAGTTACATGCTTTTAAATTTCTGGAGTTCAAGATGTCAAAAAGAGCGTTGAAAATTTTTATAAAAAATTTATTGTCTCTTCACACCCTTCAAACTCTTCAAATCCTTCTTTCAGGCAAAAGGACAGGGATTGCAACAGATTCACTGAGAGTCTGTGCCGCAAGCTTCACATTCATTTTCTTTTTTTGCCATTGAATATGGGCAGACCTCAATTATTGCCAGTATGTAAGCCTTCGGCTTCTTGAAGCTTTTCCAAAGAAACAACATACTGCCAATTTACAACACGTGAACCTGCTCACAAAAGAACCTTTTGAACCCAACGTGTTTCGGACAAGTTTTAACACATGTGACATGCAACAAGAAAAAAACACACAGGCTCATTTGTCACGGGATGAGAAAAAGAAACTGATAATTGTTCCATCACTGTTCACACAAACACCCAAAAGCCTTAACATTGCCAAGTTTGCAGCCTGACCATCATGAGTGACAGCCACGACTGTAACACCAATGTCGTTAAGTCTGGTCAAACATTGTAACAAGAAGTTTTCCTCTCTCTTCGCCATTTAAGCCGTTGATGAAAAAAATACGCAACAGGTAGCTTCCAATTGCTGTTCAGACTTGTCAGCATAAAAACTAATGCTTCTTTGGCCAAAGGCAGTGTGTCATCGTCTAATTGAGTACCCATGTCAATATGCCCATAATACTGATTACCGTCAAAATCCACTTGCTTGTCTTAAGGCCATTTCATCAAATGACAGGCAACAGACTACATTTTTCCTTCTTCTTCTCTTCTTGTACCAGAGTTGTCAGGGCTGCAAATGAGTTTTCAGTAAATCCAGGCTTACCATCCACAGCGCTAAACCACTTGGCAAGTGTGGATGGGTGAGGAAGGCAAGTATCAAATACTTTTCTGATATAGTTTATGCCTTGGGCGAATAAAAGTGAAGAGTGAGCGCAAAGCTTCTTAATTCAGGAGTGTATTTCTCTTTTAATGTTTTATCATCATGTTTCTTAAGTTGACGTTTCAGTAAACCTGACACTCCACTGGCACAGGTTTCTAAAACATCCACACTGGTGGCACTCATCAATTGCTGCTTCCTGAGCTCATCTAGCACAGATTTTAGTTCAGCATTTTTCTTTGTCAATCGCCTCCTTGACTGCAGCAAAACTTTGATTTTTTTCCTGGAAGAAGAAGCTAGTTTTCCTTCAGTCTCCTCCAAAACTCCTTTTCAGTGTACCTTTGTCAGGAGATGTTAGGGATGCAGGAACAGAATCAGGAGTGGGCACAACAACAGGTGGTTCTTCAGGTAGCTCCGGTTTATTCTGGAGGTTTTCCTGTTGCTGCGGGGTTTTCGTTTCTTTCCCTTGCATTGAAAGTATGTAGGGAAGGGAGGAAAAAATAGATGGAACTGCACCATCACGTAGCCGGACACAAGCAATTGCTGTCCTATCTACCACACTTTCTTCGAAATGCTCGGAGCAGAGCACTGCTGATGCAGACGGCACATAATCATCTTTACGTCGCAGTGCAGCAATCCACCGTTGCCGAAGTGATTCTTCTTTCGGAAATCTGGTGAAAAATACAATATTTCACTAAGACAGAGACTTAGACATTTATTACGCAGGGATATTAAAGATTTAATTTAATTTGACCTAGTGTTCCATGAGACAGAAAGAGAGAGAGAGAGTGAGTGAGTGAAAGTGACAGAGAGAGAGCAAGGAAGAGAGAGAGAGAGAGAGAGAGAGAGAGAGAGAGAGAGAGAGAGAGAGAGAGAGAGAGAGAGAGAGAGAGAGAGAGAGAGAGAGAGAGAGAGAGAGACTCGCTTCAATTACTATCGTGTATCACTATGTATTCATAGTACTAAATTGATAGTAAAAGGTTTACACCTCTTCCAACTCGCAAAGCTCCCCCAACATGTAGGCACACACACACACACACACACACACACACACACACACACACACACACACACACAAACACACACACACACACACACACACACACACACACACACACACACACACACACTGAGGGGGCCCTTGCACTGGCTCTGGTGCTGCAGCCAAAGATGGGCTGGCCTTTGGGAACCTTCCTCAACGCGGCCAGCCGTCACATCCCTTTGGCTGAGAGAGTGGGGATGTACCGTGGGCAAGGCTCCTCCACTATAATCAAACTTTCGCCCATCCTGCCAGAATAGCATCTGCCCCCTCTGCTATCTGGCCGTCATAGTCGAAAAACAACTGACTGACTGGCATCGCGCATCACTACTAAGGCCTAGATCTACGTGCGGTACATTCTTGACACAAGTCGCAGCGTCAGCACAGGCTCCATGTCTCAGTCTGTCACAGTTGACTGACACCTTGTTGCCCTACGACTCTGACCTGACCTGACCTGACCAACCAAACGGCCTCTGTGTGTGCCAAACAGTCGTAGCACTAACCCCATAATCATAATGAAAGACTCTCTAGCCTAGTCAGGAAAACATTATAAGTCTACCTCAATACCAAATTCTTTCTCTCTGCATTCTAGAATGATTCCAAACCTTAGAATGCTTTCGTGCAACCAGGCCCAGATGAACAATCCCGACACCACTGATCTGACAGTTAGATCTCTAATCGATTGATATTTACATTCACTCATGATCAGCAACAATGGCAACATTACTTACCTGTGAAAAGTTATGCCTCGTTTCCTATCACGATCAGGTCTGTTCGTGCACCCGAACGCACAGCAGCTAGGCATCTTCGCGGCTTTGTTTTGGGTTAACCAAGATGGCGCCTCTAGAAATGTTTGACTTCAAAAAAAATGACGTCATTCTAACTCCTATCAAATCTCATTGGCAAAACCCGAGTGTGCCCACGTGTGTGCTTTCTTTTCTAGACTTGTTTGATCAGCTTATGGATTCCCCAGTCTACAGTCCAGACAGAATCCTAGATTATCGCAGTTTTTCCTATAGTATATCAACTGGTACATTAAGTAGTCAAGAAAAACAGAAGCAGCAATGGTGGACCTGCTAACGTGGAGGGCCGCTATCGGCATTTTCGGTGGCAGACGGAGCGGTAGGTGAAAGGTCATTCGAAATAAGGTGGAGACTTTTGATCTGGATAGCACTGACACACATAATAAATCCTAAGCAACTTCGATTGATGTTATCGTCATATTTGTGCTATGTTGTATCATCATAGCGTTGATTCACAGTTTCATGAGGAATGTCGCCAAGGTGATGTCCATGGATGGCGTTTTGTTGTTGGAATATGTGAATATGAAAGGAACCGAGTTTCGCACAGCAACACTGGTTTGTATGGGGCGGGCCCGCTATTGCGCGGCCCGATCTTGCGGGGGCCCGCTATTGCGCGGCCCGATATTGCGGGGGCCCGCTATTGCGCGGGCCCGATATTGCGGGGGCCCGCTATTGCGCGGGCCCGATATTGCGGGGGCCCGCTATTGCGCGGGCCCGATATTGCGTGGGCCCGCTATTGCGCGGGCCCGATATTGCGGGGGCCCGCTATGCGCGGGCCCGATATTGCGGGGGCCCGCTATTGCGCGGGCCCGATATTGCGGGGGCCCGCTATTGCGCGAACGAAGAAGCGGAAAAGTTGCCAAGGTGATGCAAGGAGGAAGGTGGCAGGATGAGTTAGACGTTCGCCTGCCAATTAAAAATCCCGTGGGTCCGAGTTCGGTGGGAAGCAAAAGGGCAGTTTGATTTAGGGCGACAGCGGGGTTTGAACTTGCACAACTTGCACACGTCTCACTGTAAGCTCTCTGGGCCTACCAGCCGTTCCGTGGGGGGGAGGGGGGTATGATTTCTTGGAAAAATTACTTTGTTGTACTTGCACTTTTTCTTGGAAAATCTACTTTCTGATGTACTTTAACTTTCTCTTGGAAAATCTACTTTATGTTGTACTTGCACTTTTCATTCAACATGGCAGCACGTTTGATCGAGGGCAGACGCAAAAGAGGTAAAGTCCTTGTTGTCGATGAGTATAAATGTCATAAAAAGAGAAACACAGCACATGCGTTTAACTGGAGGTGCTGGCGGTATCCGGCCTGCACAGCCTCCATCCGCACAAACCAGTTCAACCTTCAAGCGGCTCAGCCACACATCCAGGTCAGAGCGCAGGTGGCTGTGCACACCCATCCGCCCGATGAAAACGAAATCGCACGGTCAGAATTCACGCAAAGACTGAGGGAGAAGGTGTCCACCACTCCTGGCCTACCACCCAAACGCGTCTTTGAGGCGCAGGTAGTGGCCGAACATCAACGAATTTGGTCGGCAGGGTGGGGGCGACCGCCCTGATATCCCATCCTTTGGGTCGGTGCGAACACTGATCCAGCGAGAAAGGGGCCCGCCATATCCCACAGATTCCCCAAACGGTCGATGATGTTGACGTCCAAGGGGAGTGGGCAGAGACCTGGCTCTCTGACCGATTCCTGCTCCATAACGATCCTCAGTGGGGAATTTTGATTTTCGCAACGGACGAGTGCATGCAAACTGATGCGGTGTGGCACGATTTTTGTGGACGCGACGTTCAGGTCATGCCCAAGACCGTATACCCAAGTCCTGACTATTCTGGGGGACGTGGACGGACACACCATACCCTTAGTGCATGCACTGATGGAACAACGGACAGTAGGGCACTACCGTCAAGTTTGATGATACAAACGTGCTGCCAGAAGGTTGAGGAGGGCAAACGAATGGCAAACTGTGGTGTGCGATTTGAAACAGCAATCCACGCAGGCTTTGGAACGGATTCCCAAGACCCGCATTACAAGGATGCTATTTTCATTTCTCGCAAAAGTAAGTACAAATCACCACCCCAACCCCCCCATTCCCCTTGTCTGCCATTCTGTACGTCTGTCCATTCGCCTGTAATCCTGTGTACTGTGAATACGGGCCCGTGAATACTAGGAACCTGCAACCTTGTATGATAGAAAATTATGTGAAAGCTTTACTTGCCATTTGGTTGCAGTGACATTCTTGATCTTAGGAGTCGAAGTCACCGGTGAAAATTTTCAAACATTTTTTTTTTCCTTATTTGTGAAGAAGTATATGAGCTTTTTTTTTTTCTTATAAATAGTTTTATGAGGCTTGATGCTCATGATCATTTAAAGGTCAAGGGCATTTCAAGGTCAAAGCTATTTATGACAGCACGTGAGTCATTTGGACATTGCCCTTCTCATTAGAAAAAGATATGAAATTGCAGAACATGTATCGTAATATTGTAATGTATCGTACTAAAACGTTAATTTGAAGTTCACGTATCCTCATCAGTTTGGATTTTGGCAACTGTCTAAAACAACAATACTGTTTATGTTCTAATATCTATAACACATAATTATGAAAATGTGCATAGGACACTTGGTAAATGTTGGTCCATTCTGGGCCTTGCCTCTATTAATATAATTTTTATGCTGAAGTTTGTGGCGCCGAGTGCAAGAGCTGCACCTGGCTGGAGCCTACCGGAGGAGCAGGAGGCTAAAAAAGCTCATCCGGAAAGTGATGGCAATCGGCTTTCTTCCTCGGGCCCATGTTCGTCGCAACTTTGCGGTGCTGCAGAACGACCCACAAACGAGGTAATGAATGAGTGATTATTTCTTATCACGTAGTACAAGGGTTCTTGCATTTGTTTAAGGTATGTGTATCAGTCCCAATGGCGCAGGATTACCGTCCATTGTTCATCCATTTTTCACATGGTCCTTTCTATACACTTTATTCGTCCCCCTTTACTTGGTCTTATACACGCCCTTTTACTTCAATATTACACAATATTATGCAAACGTTCTCCAGAAATCTTTACAGATGCGCTTCAGTCTCACTTTCTGTCCGTCTGTTTTTAGGGCATTGGTGAACAGATTCCCTCCACTCGACCAGTTTCTGACGTACGTGCATGGGAACTACATCAATGGCGGGGCGCCCTTTCCCACAGCTCTGTGGAACTGTTACACTCGAGGGATGGATTGTCGCACCAACAACAAAGTTGAAGGTACAGAAAAAACATTTCAACCATTTCACTAAAATGATAAAAATGAGTTATAGTGCGTTGTGACGGCCTAAATTGTCGTATCGGCCCAAAATGTCGCCGGCGACGTTTTGGTATATACTGCTTTGGTATATGCTGCATATATCAAAATGTCACTGGCGCCGGCGACATTTTGGGACGTGACGACAGTTTAGGCCGCCACAGTGCGTATGTTCTCAAAATATAATCATTGTATCTAAAAAATGTGCCTGGCAATGAAGGGGTTACATGTGACACGTCTAAGAGATTGTAAACGTGGTTAGCTTCAAACCTTGTATTGGGAAAGAAAGAAAGAGGGCTTTTTCATATCATGTAAATTTCAATGACCTCCCTAAAGGTGAAAGTCTCTCTAAGGAAGGTCAGAATGGCCAAAATGTGCATTTTCGGAGTAAGTTCAAAGAAAAAAAGAAATACGTATACTGTACGTGTATGTCAGCTTACTTAAAGCGACCAACACACATAAATATGCTACCGTGTGATCAAACATCCGTATAACGAGCAAATACAAAAGTGATTGGCACAGCTTGCATATAATGCGTGATACAAATAAAGAAGAAACGGACAGATGGCTTGAGATCTTTAGGCCAAAAAGATAATTCCAGCGACCCTAGCTTAACACCCCGACCCCAGGACTTGTTGAATGTCTTAAAAAGAAATGTAAAAAAATCACCTCAAAATGAGTTTTTCACTTTCATAAACATAAAACAGTCATCTAGCGCTCTTCACCTTGTTTAAGGACTAAACCTAGACTTGTATTCGCTTTTTATAATTAATATAGTTCAAATCGGTATCAATTTCACCTTTCAATTAAAAAAAAGCATAAAAACCCCCTACCTCCTAACTTTTCGTGTTATATTACCCCCTAAGCAGACATCCTTTTTATCCTTATAGCTTATCGAATTTATGTTAGACCATTTAACAACTTTGACCCGACAGCTTATGACCAAAGACTAAAGATCACACTTTATTCAGCATTATATCTATTCTTTTTGTTAAAGCATATCATCGCTCCTTGAACGGCGCGGTGCAAGTTCGCCATCCCAACATCTGGATCTTCATAACTCACTTGAAGGATCGGCAGTCGCTAGCGGAGTCCAACCTCACTGCAGCCAGCCTCGGGCATCCTCCCAGGCTCAGAAAAAGGAAGTGGCGACGACTGGACGACAGGATCCAGCGCCTCAAAACGGCTTTTCAGCAAGGGAACAGGAATCTGCAGCAGTACTGGAATGCAGTTGCACACTGCATGTGGAATCCATAGGTAAAATGGGATTGCATTCATTCTGTCCCACAGAGTTGAGAAACCAGGAAATGCCAGAAACTTTAGTGTGTTTGAGTGCTTGAATGCTGAAGACTAAATCCAGTATGAATAAAAAAATATTGCATTTATTGCAATGGACAACGTTTTCATTTCAAAATGATTGCAGTGTACTGTGCTTTGTAATAAACAGTTATGTCAAGGTTATTATTGGTGGAATCGCTTTAGTGACGCGTTAAAGCATCCATTATGTTGACATTTTTCATGTTGATTTTAGTTCTTAATATACTTCTATGTGTGTACCTGATCATATAAAGTGTGAGTATAAAGAATGTGATACATTTGCCCAAGATGTGATTAGAAATCAAGAAGCACAATGGGTTTTCTTTTTCTTTGTTTGTTGAAGTATAGAGAGCGTAATGCTAAAGGCTGCATAACAAAATAACTATCAAGGATAAAACCGACATTTTTCGTATTTGCTGCACAAAAGATTATTTTTTGTTTAAATAACAAGCTCTTTGTCTTGGTTGCTTTATTAAATAAGGTAAATTTAAGGTTTTAATCTTAGTTTACGAATTAAGCTGTTTTTTTTTTTTAATTTAATATATGATTTTTATTTTATTTTCATAATAAGACAGAGAACAGGTGTTCTGGTTTCATTTTGTCCAGGTTTTCGGAAAATGCGAAAAATGACTGGCATTTCCTCATGTATTAATTTTGTTCTTCCAAGTTACTTTAGTTATTTTTTTTTATTGAGAAGTTGAGAAGACGAAAGATGATTTCAGGATGCCGTGTTATGTTTTGAATTTATTTTCAAGATTCGAATGAATGCAATATCAACATTTTCTTTGCCAGTTTATTTGTTGGTATCATATTATGACCACCTGATATTTGTTTATAAGGTAGTGTTTTTGAGCTCGATGCTTTGAATGTTGGGATTGCAAAAGTGATTTTGTGGAATAAAAAAAACTGTGACACCTCTTTATTTCCTTTTATTGTTTAAAAATATGCATTGTCTTTGCCATGAAGATTAGCAGCCTAAAGTATAAAACGACAGTGTCGCCTAAGGTATAATATACGTTGCAGCCTTACTGCATCGTACGTAGGCTGCAACGTTTACTACACCTTAGGCGGCCCTATACTTTAGGCTGCATCGCATATTATTGTCAGTACAGTACTCCCCAGGCTGCGTCTACACTGTCGCGCAATAGCGGGCCCCCGCAATAGCGTCGCGCAATAGCGGGCCTGCGCAATAGCGGGCCCGCGCAATAGCGGGCCGACCCGTTTGTATCAGGCCGACATGCACGTACAAATCATTATTCTTACTTTTTGTATTGTGCATTCTGTGTTCTTGCTCAGCAGACTCCTACTTAGCGGTGACATTGAGACAAACCCTGGCCCCAACCATGACCGACAAGAAATTTTGTCAGAAGATATGACGGCAACACCTACTTTGACGACAGAACATGAAGACATCTTTAACGGACTTATGCAGGCCATAAAACAACAACTTCAGCAACAAACTTCACTTATAAAAATGATCTTGGAGAAATTAAAGCGGAACTAGGCCAAGTGAAAGTACAATGTGAAGAGATAAACAAAAGATGTGACAAACTGGAAACTGAACACAGGCAATTAAAAGAGACAATGACTGACGTAACAACTGATAAATAACACCTGCTTGCCGCGACACATAACGGAAAGGAAGACGTACATAAATTAACTGAAATGATAAAGGAGGTGAAAGAAGAGGTTGAGAAAGTAAAAACAGGCACCGACAGATTAGAGTCATTCTCTCGACGAGATAATCTGCGCTTTTTCGGGATTCCCCCAAAGCAGCCCAGTGAAAACATTTGACATATGTACCAAAGCAGTTGTCGATGTTCTAAACAATACAGATGATTATAGGCGCTGGACAGTAGATGACATTGAACGAGCACACCGGACAGGCTACACGCATGAAGGTCAAAGTAGACCAATAATTGTCAAATTTAGAAGGTGGAAAGACAAAATGTCCTTCATTGCAAACAGAGACACTCGGCAGCAACTTCTAGACAGAGGAGTTCGAGTGGCAAACGACCTTACTAGAGCACAGTCCCAAATAGTTGCAAAAGCTAGGAGGGAAGGGAAGAGAGCCTTCTTCAGAAAAGGGTCGGTTGGTTATTAGCCCCCAACTCCCAGAACCCCGGTCATACGCTCAGATGGTGGAAAGAGAGGATGTATGCAGTGCTCTTACAAGTCCAACGAGTAGTCACGGGATGGCACGTGTGCAAGGTACCACAAATGGGAATAAGCAGGGCGTGTCTGTTTCAAACAAGCAGCTGATCGAGTCCCGTCTAAACAAGACCTCGATGCAGAACGAGCAGGGCGGTGTGAGCGGGTGTTCATCCCCCTCTTCACGTCACGGTACCCGGCCCATCCAGGATCAACGACAGCGTGACGGTGGTACTACCGGTGGTCACGTCCCTCACAATGGAGCAGGGAGAGAGCGACACGAGTCAGCAAAGGCCAGCCGGGATTCTCCATGTCCTGTCAGTGGTGAACATCGGGATGGCGACGCACGTACACCACGCGGACGCAACCTGCCAGGCAGACAGGCAGGCATACAAACGCCTGTTCGAAACAAGTCAAGCAGGTTCACAGGTTCGAGGCAAAGGGACAAGCGGTGGTGTGAACGAAAGGAACCTGCATTCAAGCACCTCAAAAAATGAATAGGACAGGGCATATTAACAATTTTGGTAAATCATTGTTGGATTTCTGTATCATGTTCGACTTGAGCATTTTAAATGGTTTTTGTGAAGATGATAGTGAAGGTGAATATACTTTTGTGTCTCCAAACGGATGTAGTGTGATTGATTACGTACTGGTTCACAAAGGCTTGTTGTCAAACTTTGATTTACACATCGGTGATTGCATTTATTCATGGCATTTACCAGTTGAAGCAATATGGGGAAGTAATTGTTGTAAAATAGAGAAGAGGTATTCAGCCAAACAATGTGAAGACAAAAATGTCTGGGCTGATGAATATGCTGGTATATTCAAAAATGAACTTGAATGTGATGAATTTCTAGACAGCATGCAGAAAGCGTGTCAGTTATTACAAATTAACATGAGTGAGAGTCTAGATAAATTTGTCAGTGCTTTGTGCGGAGCCGCAGCTTGAATGGTTCGAGTTATTTGTAGAGGCAGCAAAGCATACTATGACTGGTTTGATAATGAGTGCGAACGAAAGAAACAGGAAGTAAAAGGTTATAAAAAGATTTCAGAGATGCAAAACAGCCAAGGATAAAAGTAAGAAAAGAGAAGAATACGCTGCATCACGTAAAGAGTATGTTACGCTAAGGAAAACAAAGGAACTGGAGTTTAAAGAAAGTAGGTTAAAGAAACAAAATAAAATTCAGTCAATGATTCTAAAATGTTCTGGTCAGTGATAAGATCTATAAACAAAGAAAGTAGGTTAAAGAAACAAAAACAAAAATCAGTCAATGATTCTAAAATGTTCTGGTCAGTGATAAGATCTATAAACAAAAAGAGTTTTGTGTATAACAAAATCTCAGTTCAACAGTGGCATGACCATTTGGGGGGTTTTTCATAGTTTTAATAATAAAAGTAAGAGAAGAAGAGACTGGTATGGTAGAAGAAAATGAAATTGAGCCATTATTTAATCAACCTATTTCCAGTGAAGAAGTCGTTGCTGGTATTAAACATTTAAAATTAGGAAAGAGTGCAGGACCAGACAGAATCATAGCAGAAATGTGGAAGAATGCAAACAAACTGTAATCAATTTCTTGTTCATTTATTCACTCAACTTTTGATAATGGTATCTTTCCATCAGAATGGGCTAAAGCTATAATTGTACCAATTTACAAAAACAAAGGAGACGTGAACAATCCCGATAACTATCGTGGAGTATCACGTACCAGCGTTTTAAGTAAAATCTACACTTACATATTAAATGCAAGATTAACTGAATGGGCTGAAACTGAAGAAAAAAAACAATGGAAGAACAAGCAGGTTTTAGAACCAGTTACAGCACCATAGACCATATATTTACACTATATTCTTTGATTCATAAACATCTACTCTGCAAATCGAAGCTCTTCATTGCATTTGTAAATTTTAGAAGGGCCATTAACTCGGTAAATCGGAATGCTCTGTGGAAGGTACTCCGTAAAAGTGGTGTTAACAGTAGATTGTACATGGCTATTAGAGGGGTCTACAACTCGGTGCTTGCGTGTGTGCGTGTGAAGAGTGAGTATTCAGATTATTTTGATTGTCAAAATGGAGTAAAACAAGGCTGCTTGTTAAGTCCACAGTTGTTTTCTTTTTTCGTTAACGAATTGGCGGTGGAATTGTCCCGCAAAGGAAGACATGATATCCAGATGATACCTGGAGCAGTTGAATTAGTTTTACTAATGTATGCTGATGATGTTGTTCTTCTATCCGGAACAGTTGTAGGTTTGCAAAACCAACTAAACGTTTTGAAAGAAGAAGAAGCAGACCACTTAGGTTTATCATTTAACTTGGATAAGATGAATATAGTGGTCTTTGGAATGGGTGGGTCACCTATCAGTGTATGAAAAATGGTCTTATGGAAATGC
>JADBJO010001909.1:254502-259502 GCA_016801955.1 Conus betulinus | reverse complement strand
CGTTCAAAGGTAAGATTCCAATTTCATTATAAGTCCCAATCTTACATGCATGTGTGGAACTCCAAGAGCAAGTGCATATGCTTTGCAGTCTACACTTTGTAACTTATTAAGTAGATGCTGTGAAGCACTAAAGAAAAATTCTCAAGCATAAATCAATCTAGAGCGCACAAGAGCCGAAGATCGGAGTGTGTGTGTGTGTGTGTGTGTGTGTGTGTGTGTGTGTGTGTGTGTGTGTGTGTGTGTGTGTGTTGCGTGTTGCGCGTGCATGTGTGTGTGTGTGTGTGTGTGTGTGTGTGTGTGTGTGTGTGTCTGAGAGTGCGTGCGTACGCGTGTGCTTGCGTGTATGTGTATGCTGTTTATATGTATGTATGTATACACACACACACACACACACACACACACACACACACACACACACACACACATATATATATATATATATATATATATATATATATTTTTTTTTTTTTTTTTTTTTAAATGACATGCAAATGCATGTGCTGTCTGTTGCTTTCATAGTGTGTTATTTGCTAATTCGATGTTAAAGGATTAATGCGTTCTTTTTTCATCTTTGGTAGATCCTCGTTGATTTTGATATGTCCATAGCTTTGATCCTTATTGATTGGTAATTCTGTAACATTTTTACCCATTTTTCCCCTACGCAATAATGATACCTTAAGCTCTTGTGCACACCCATGCAGGTACCGACATACACACGTACGTTCATATTAAACTTAACACGCAGTCAACTCCTTCCCACTCCCTCCACCCTTTCCCTTCCCCCCCATCCTTTCCCATCGTCTAATGTCACTTTTAGTGAACAGACGTTAAACAAAGAAGACGCGAGGCGCGCTGGGGCTCTGTCAGTAGACGTGCAGAGGGTGCTTGTGTGATGCCGACTGGTCAACGTACATAGGCCCTTCCCACTTTCTCGCATCTTCACCCCTTCTCCCCACGCCACCCTGGAACCTGTTTGGCCCTGCCATCTGCTCTGAGTGCCAAAGAAAAACACCGTGTTTTGCAAGTTTTATATATCATAGCCTTGTCTCTCTCTCCCACTTCTCTCTGTCTCTCTCTCTCTCTCTATCTATCTCCACCACCACCATCCCCCACCCTTATCCCCCCCCCCCCCCCCCCCCCCCCCCCCCTGCCATCTATATTTTAAAAGAACGGCTCGCAATACTTTTTTTTTTTTTTAATCTATTCTTCAGCTAATCCGATCTCTGTTTGTTTTTTTTTTTTCAAAATTATTATCAAATATCTTGTTCACCTACATGCCTGTTTATTCACTCATTTTATTGGTACGTTGATGTATTTATTCGTTAAATATTCAGTCAGTTATGCTGTTTGATTATCTGGTTATTTTTTTTTCTTCTTTAATGCATTTGTTTAATCTGTGATGAAACTATCAGAGACTTGATTATTTAACATCATTTGCTTTGTTCATTTATCCCATCAATGACTAATCTTTAAAATGTGTACATAATTTTATGTGTCAATGTTTATGGGCATAAGCAGGAAGGTAGGGATGTTTGAACAAAACATCTCACAGTTCTCCTACCCTATCTCCTCCCCTTCACACACACACACACACACACACACACACACACACACACACACACAGAGAGAGAGAGAGAGAGAGAGAGAGAGAGAGAGAGAGAGAGAGAGAGAGAGAGAGAGAGACCTAGCACACAGGCGGCACAGCCTTGTTTAGCCAACCGTGGAAGAGGGAGCTGCGTTTGAAATCGCAGACGCCGACAATCAGCACCTCGTCTGGCGGTTTGATAAAAGGGAAACAGGCTTCGTTCAGACTTTTTCAACGCCTTCATAGCACAGAGGGAATAAAGATCGATGAGCAATCGGATGAGGTAATGAGCGTTCTTCAAAATTGCCGACAGACACCATCAGATTGCTCTTTTACAAATACTGGGACATAAAAAACATTCTGTGAGCTTTAGTGACCAATGATGGCAAATTCTAATACTAGCCAAATGAGACCAAAAAAAATAAATAAAAAAATAAAAAATCTGGACGGGACAAGCGTAAGAAAACAGCAAACAGAATCACTGAGCTGCAAAACGAAGGAGGAACTAAATTTCGAAACAAACACAATGCTCTTTGACCTACTGGGTCTTCTTCAGACAGGACTAATAACAATCAAAACCACGACAACAAAGGACGAACAATCACTCATCTCTTCAATCTGGGTGATATATTTGGTCTGGGGTGAACAACTAACACTAGTGAATGAAACCGTTGTTAATAAGGAGAAAAGATGCGTGTTAAAAAATGATAATCACGATGATGATCATGATGATGACGATGATGATGATGATGATGATGACGACGACGACGAAGATTATGATGATGATGACGATGATGATGATGATGATATGATGACGATGACGTGTGGTGGTCCAGGGGAACTACTCAGGGTAGTGCTGTTGGACTGTCGACTCAAGGCAGGAGCGAAGATTCTTCCTGAATTGTTCCAGACACTGGTGGCGTCTACTGGCCGCGCTCCAGGTCGTCTATGACGACCCTCACAGGCTGTTCCTGGGATACTAGATGCCAAAAGAAATGAAAACCCCCCCAAACCTACGTGGTGGAGATCAGTATTTTGTATGGCTGTTTATCCTGTAGACTGTCCTTTGTTACAGAAAGTGTGTGTGTGTGCGTGTGTGTGTGTGTGTGTGTGTGTGTGTGTGTGTGTGTGTGTGTGTGTGTGTGCCGGGGAGAAAGGGGGCTGGTAGGTGTAGCAGTGGAAAAGTCAGTAGGAAGAGGTAACAGTCGGTTGGTCTAGACTATCCAGTAGTAAAAAAAAAAAAAAAACGCTTTGTGAAAAAAAAAACAAAACAAACAAACAAACAAACAAACCAAGCAAACAAAGATGTATTGGTTTATCAGCTATTTCTGGCATTAAACGATGGAGCACATCATTCTCCTTCCACTATTTTTAACATCTCAACCCTCGTCAGGAGACAATCTATATTTGGGTGGGCCCATGGGGGGGCGGGGGGGGGGGGGGGGGGGGGGGGGGGGGGGGGGGGGGATCCAATATTTCACTTCAGTTAACATTATTCCTTTAATGAACCAACATTTTATTTGCATAGGGAATAAACTTTTTTTTTCCCGCATACAAAGTAGTATGACGATGGGTATCTTTAGTTTGAATTTTCCTCTTTTCTCCTTCTTAAATTGATGAAGAAGAAACCAATAATTCAAATTAAAATGAAGTTAATCCTTCATTCACTCTCCTGCCATACAGACAAAGAAACAAGTCACTTCGAGTGGGGCCAGACGGTAGGGCGCGACAGGGAGGACTCCTCACTCCCCGGCGTCAATAGTGTGTCGTACACACGCTACCGACATTCCGCGCGTCGACTCAATGACAGAAAACCAAATGCACACTATCAGCGGTAAGAAAGGGAGACAAGTACGACCCATCAGGCACATAAGAAAAAAATAGTTCTCTCCATTCGAAAACTTGCTCAAAATGGTGGATTTAATCTGCGACTGCTCTGCATTCTATCATAAGCAAAGCGCGAAACTACCCACCCAAGGTAGCTAATGAAATATTGAGCAATGATTATTTAAAAGCTCTATGCCAACGAATACAATTTTTCGCTAATAAAATGGTCACAATTTCGATATGTTCGCAATGACAACGAGAATATTTTACCCAAGTAACAAACACCTGTCGAAGTGCTATATAAATAAAATATGACATTTGAACCGTCTTTTCAAACACGAAAAGAAGCGAAAATGTACTTATTTAACTCGCAAAAGAAGAAGATCAAATAGTTACCATAACGAATTGTGGACTGGAGATGAAAAGCTTAGTCGTCGTTCCAGCCCGAACGAAGGGTGAACGCCTACGATTACGATGGCAGCGTCCCACAGTGAAGTGTGGACCAGGTCTGGGAGACCTAAGAGAAAGTACCAGCTGGTGGAGAAAGGAGTTCTCCCCACTAGGCAGTCAAGGTTCGAGTGACTGTATCGCATCTTTTCCAGTCCCATGCCAGGTAACACAACTTACTCACCGAAAGTTGACACATGACACTAGCTGCTTCACCATGTGCAAAACACACCCAGTGGATCTACACGAGACAGCCTTGCTCATGCAAGGTGAAGGGGAAAAAAAGAAAAAAAGACAGAAAGAAAAAAAAAGAAAGCTTAGAGCGAACTGTGGAGGATGGGAGAGCAAAAACGTCACGGACGACACGCACTTCTTGTGCCTCAACAAGCTGCCGAACTGATGTGTAACCTATCGGAGAGGAAGAATTCCTCTTCCTTCTTTGAGTGTCCCACTTCATCCAGTTGAAGATTCTGACACTTTTGTGTGTATGACCGGTTTTTTATCCCGCCATTAAGGCAGCCATATTCCAACTTCGGGGAAGGTGCATGCAATGTGTAACATGTCATCTATACCAACGGCCAAACTGGTGTTCTCTTTCGAAAATTGGTGATGGGATTTTACGTGTGTGGAAGATGTGCGAGCGTTCACACACGGAAATTCGGTTTATAGTCTCATTCGAAGGACTGTATGGGGAATAGAGTCAGAACCAATGTTAACTCCGAGGGAAAAATCTCCCTGTACCGACATTCGAAACCGTAACCTCAGGATCACGAGTCCAGCGCTCTACCAACTGAGCTATTCCGGCCCCCAAATATTCGTCCGTGACAATCTATCTATCTATCTATCTATCTATCTCTCTATCTGTCTATCTATCTATATCTATCTATTATATATATATATGAATACATAGACACGCACATATATGTATGGATACGATTCAGAGGGAAGTGGAACATAAAAGGCTTTTTTGAGCACTAGAAATCTGCATGTTGCCAGACTTAATATGCATTAAATAGAAATTTGTTCGCTACTTCATTGACACCAACAAGTAAGAGCTTAAGATATGATGCCGGCAATATGCTTTTCATGTATTTACGTTCTCTCTCTCTCTCTCTCTCTCTCTCTCTCTCTCTCTCTCTCT
>JADBJO010001909.1:222002-247002 GCA_016801955.1 Conus betulinus | reverse complement strand
AGCTGGACTTTAGCAGTGCCTGTAAAAACCAGTGTTGTAGTTAGTATCAAAGACACAATGAAGCTACCAATTGATATCCCAGTTATGGTACAACCAGCCATCGATATCACTTTGTCCCGTCAGTATATGAATTATTCAGCTGTTCATTCCAGGCAGTCAGTTGCAGTTGTCTGGAATAGGTACACCGATTTTACATCTGACTTGATGCATATTTTCCAAGCAACAAGAATATATCTTAACGTTTCCATATTCTATATAGCGCCACGGACCGAATATTGCTTTCAGATGTTTTTCTCATTTTTCCCTGACGACAAAATTCCCTCAAAACTAGCAAGTGGTTTGTGGAATTGTTCTGTGGATCAGTATAACAGCTTCCGTCACCATGTGGTCTGTAACCATCAAGCAGAATGTGAAGATGGACGGGATGAAACGGAACACTGTCCTTTCAGCAGTCCTGAGTGCCAGGGTCTGGTGGCATTTGGTAACAGTTGCTACAAGTTTGTGAAGAGTGTTAACCCATGTGTTGGTAATGAAAATGATCTGATAGCGACAGGTAATGCGTATTGTCATTCACTAGATGCGAAACTAAGTTTTCCTAAGTGCATGGGTGAATGGAATCGTCCTCTCAGAAGTAAAGTAGATATGTACATGCATATATCAAGGCTTCATGGTCTTTTAATGGGGCTTTACTCTAACGATGTATCATTACCAAATATGTATAGACATGAGGTTATGGATGGGTTTTCTGCATTGTTTCATTGCTTTGGTATCCATGATACTTTTTCCTCCATCCAGGATGGAGTAGACGACATGAACACGTTTGATTTCATTTTGCATAAAGCAGTAAAACTATGTCATACTACCGGTGCCTCCATAGCTCGGTGCTATCCCTTGCTCTCCATGTCAGCAGAACTGGCCAGACCATGGGTTTGTTTGTGGATTCACGCCAAACCGGACTGAAGAAGAACCCGCTGATTATCCACAGGTGATAACCCTGTTCAACACTCATACTTGGCCCATAGAACCAATGACGGAATGTTTTAAGTGGTCACGTGACGTACTCATTTTAGTGTGTGGTTCTAACCAGTATAAAGTATGTGGAGAAGAACCCATACGATGCAGTTTTCCAGATCAGCTGCTGCCCACCAGTAGAAGCGACTTAAATTATCAAGTTAACTTATTACCCCAGTTCAGATGTAGCGATGGGATAACTCTCCTACAGTATACACTGGTCTGTGACTTCATACCTGATTGTCAGGATAAGAGTGATGAAATGGTTTGCAACTATCCAGTCTGTATCACAGCATTTACATGTGCAAATGGGCAGTGCCTGCACTTTGAATTTGTATGTGATCAAATAACCCACTGCTGGGACGAATCAGATGAAGCCAGCTGTGACGTGTTTAGGAGCACAACCTTCTCTTTTGAATATAGACCATTTCCTGCTCTTATTAAGTATGATGACCGTTTATATCACTTCGTATCAGTGCAACTGAACTCTACAGAGCCCTGTCCTGACAGTCACTATCGTTGTCCGGGGGAGTTCAATGACTGCCTGCCTGTCTACACACGATGCAATGGGATCAACGATTGCCTGGACCATCAGGACGAAGAAGGGTGTGACGATCTGAGGTGTCCAGGGTTTTTTCAGGTGCAGAGCATCAAAACTTTGCGTGCACAATGATCACATGTGTGATGGCTGGCCTCACTGTCCAGTGCTTGATGATGAAATGTTGTGCGATATGACCTGTCCTGTATTCTGTTTGTGTCAAGGCCATACGTTTATGTGCTCTCAGCCTTTCTCTATTGCACCCTTTCCCTCGTCTTCGCTACTTGGATGCAACAGGGTCCCGTTTAACACTGTCTGATGTAAATGGGTCACAATTATCTCTTTCATCTGATTGCTGTCAAATGTAACTTGACATTTTTGCCAATACTGAACATGTCAAATTTGAGGATTCTGGACCTAAGCAGCAACGTGTTTCAGCATATCAATACAACAGTATTTCTTTCTTTACCAAATCTTAAAGACTTATCTCTGTCTAATAACCCAGTAAACTCAATCTACACTGACCCATTATCTGATATCCAACAACATATACTCACACTAATGGATCTGTCACATACATCTTTGACTGTATTGGAACCAGCTGTCCTCTCACCGTTTTCAAAGCTACAGGTATTAGTCCCTAAATTATACTCACATTCATACCATCAGCCCTGATGGCTTTAAATTTACGCAACAATTGACTGAGTTACACATGCATGGTAGTCCTGTAAAAACATTCCCACTTGATGTTTTCAAATATCTTTTTCATCTAAAAGTCATTGTTACAGACAATTTTAAGTTCTGTTGCAGTGAAATTATTCCCACTGATGCTACCAACTTATTGTGCTATGCTCCCAAGGATGAACTTTCATCATGTGAGGATTTACTACTCTCGTGGACCTACCGAGGGTTTCTGTGGCTCATCATGTGTCTGTCAGTTACAGGAAATATAATCTGTTTCTGCGCACGTTGTTTTGTACAGAGGAAGGCTTCTTCCAGTGGATTCACTGTGTTTGTAATTAACCTTACGTTGGCTGATTTTCTAATGGTGTATACATTGGTATCATTGGAGAGTAGTTGATGAACTATTTCGTGGTAAATATCTCCATTATGAAGACATGTGGAAAAGCAGTGACACCTGTAAACTGGCCGGGTTTCTATCTTTGTTGTCCAGTGAGGTGTCAGCACTTATCATCTGGTTTATCACAATGGATCGTTTCATCGTTCTTCATTTCCCGTTCAGCACATTCATATTTGACAGAAGGTCAGCAACAATAGCTTGCCTGTTGACATGGTCAGTTGGTTTCCTATTGGCCTTGACTCCATTACTTCCGGTCACTTCACACTGGGAATTTTACAGCCAGACAAGTATCTGCATTCCACTGCCAACTACCAGGCATGACTTTAAAGGAAAGTTTTATTCATTCAGTGTACTAATAATCCTTAATTTCATTCTGTTTTTACTCATATGTACAGGTCAGGCTCTCATCTATTGGTCCATACAGACCATGCTATGAAAACCAACACAACGAAAGCATTACGAGACATGACCATAGCTCAAAGATTGATCTCTGTAGCAATAACAGATTTCATGTGCTGGTTTCCCATAGGAGTATGCGGACTGCTGGCATTGGCTGATGTTCCAGTCCCTGGAGAAGTGAGCGTGGCCCTGAGTATTTTTGTTTTACCCTTAAACTCAGCAGTCAACCCGTTCATGTATACATTCAACACGCTGGCAGAAAAGTGGAAACAGTCCAACGAAGCAAAGGTAATGAAATGGATGGAACTGCACGCTGAACTGGTCAAAATTTGAAAGAAAACAAACCTTAACAGAGGTGTACAGCTGGTTGATCATTGTTATGTAACGCATCTAAATGCATGCACATCTCTTTAGCTGCATTGGAATTAATTGTGCAGGCCAAAGGCATGCAGGTGACATATAGATAGGCAGTCAGACAGATAGTATAGGAGAATTGGGTGAATATGTTAGGACAGAATAGCTCAGCTGGTAGAGCGCCGGCCTCCACAACTGTTCAGAGCAAGCCCCTTAGTTTTGAGAGGCAGGGGAGTTTACAGCTCGCCTGCAGCTGCAGAGACCAAGCCATGAATGCAGGTGAGGGAAAGGGGTGTTTTCTGCAGGCTGCTCCCCACCAGCCAGCTGTCCGTGCTGTACTCAGCGAACTGAATGTCATCTGTGTAAAGCCTGTCTGGCAACAATGTGTTCGGCATTGCTGAGCGGTCATTACAAGTGGGGCTGTTAGTCTGATAATTAGTCGTTGTCAAGAAAAATGTAATATATCTGTGCTCTTGAGATGACTAAATAGGCGAATTCCTTACAATTCTTTTAATACTAAACTCGACTAGGTTCATTTTTCTGTAGATAATGTAGATACGGCATAAAAGCGTGTACACAAGTGGTCAAGCAATATTCAAACAATGACAACACACACACACAATTGTGCAAAAATGACTTCATCACTTTCTGGGAAGTTAATTTTTCCTAGTTAACTAGTACACAAGTTTGATACATGCCTCTGCTTGGACTACAACAACAAAAATGTTTGATCAGAAATGTGTAAGCCTTGTTTGTTTGGCCCTTTCACAAAGTGTCTCAAATGGGACTGAAAAATAAAGCTGTGGGCCTCGTAATCGTGGGGTTGCGGGTTCGAATTTCGGTACAGGGGAATTTTTTCCCTCGGAGTTAACATTGGTTCTGACTCAATATCCCATACAGTCCTTCGAATGAGACTATAAAGTGAGGTTCCGTGTGTGAACGCACGCAAGATATCTTGCACACACGTAAAATCCCATCACCAACTTTCAGAAGAGAAGGCCAGTTTGGCCGTTGGTGTGGATGCCACGTTACACATAGCATGCACCTTCCCCGAAGATGGAGTATGGCTGCCTTAATGGCGGGATAAAAACGGGCATACACACAAAACTCCACTGCCTGTCTATACAGACAGTGTGCAGGAGTATCAGCCTGCGTACGCAGAAAGAAAGAAAGAAAGAAAGGATAAATATGTGAATGAATATATTGTTATATAAAAAAATGCACGCACTGACATGCACACACACACACACACACACACACACACACACACACACACACACACACACACACACACACACACACATCCACATCTATGCATCTATGCACACTATACACAGGAAGAAAGAAACAGAAAGCTGAGCTGAGTTTCTTTAATTTGTAGTCTGTTCACACCTGATGGTGTTGGATTTCGTGTGCAAGCGCACACGTAACTATGTTGAAATAAATGAATAAAAAGGACAAAGACTGTTAATTAGTTTGTGCAAGAGAACAGGGCTTAGGGAATGTTAAGAAGGGGAGCAACGATCAAGCGACTGGAACTATAAGAAACGAAGACACGCATACTGGAGCTTTTGATCTGATCGTATCTACAAATGTCCTTTCACTTTATCATTACATGTCGTTTTTTTTTTCTATATGTTCTGATTCCAGTTCATGTGCAGCTGTTATAAATCAATCCATGTCCGTAACAATACTGTTAAAATCCATATGATAAGCCTAAAGGGTTACGTGTTGTGTATATTGAAAATTGCGTAAGTTAGATAGGAGTTTGTCAATAAAAAAAAAAGAAAATTGAAATATATCTTGCATGGAAGAGCAAAAAGTGAGTAAAAAGGGAAATTTGAAAGCTTGAAGGATAAGCGGTTGACAAATGTTATCTGTTGGAGATAGCTGCCAAAGAGAGGCACATGTCTACTACGACAGTCAATTGTATACCAAGGCGATGCACCATCGTGCATTGTTAACCTACATGCCATCATGTATACTGCGATCAAGGGAATTTTCCCCCAAATTTGAACACATAATCTAGCAAAACCACTTAAAGACATACGTTATTATCGCAGCAAAGACGAACACTCCGGTTTTACAGCATTCTAGAAAACATGCATGCAGTTTAAGTTTATAGTACACCTGCCTTTTTTTTTTCTTAATTCATAACATTTTGGCTAGCACACTTATGTGTTGCCTAATGAACCAGTGATCTACATCGTAGGGTTTTGGGCATTCTTTGGACAATACGACTTTCTCTTTTACCAGGGCACCTGATTAGGACTTTCCGGTCGTACTTTTTACGTTCTCAAATGGATCTACCACTACCTACTGTAACCACATTTGTCCTTGGCATGCATGTACTGCATGTAAGTCAGAGAGCTGTTTATTTTTCCAGTTGTATCTACTCATTCTTCTACGTAAGTACCTGGTCAATCTACTTACTGTTTGCCATAGCCCAAAAAACATTTGGGACAGGATCTGCTATTTAAGTTCTCTTGACGCTGTTTACTATGCGCATAAAGCATCCACACATCCACTAGTCGTAAGGAGAAGTTCCTTGCTGGTAAGTATTTTGAAATGCCCTGCCCGGATTTAATCCTGTCCATACAATGTGTCTTTTAAGAAAAAAAAAAGATAGTTTTATCTTGACATTCTAATCACGAGACAAAATCATATTGGGCTAAACACACGTCAAATTTGACAACAAACTTACAGTCTCACAGGATCACTTGTTTCATTTACGGCTAATGCATGTGTACTGCTGAGCCTACAGGTATATAGTGATCCAAGTATGCAATGTGGAATGGCCGTACATGTGAAAGTACAAGCGTCAGTGTGTGTGTGTGTGTGTGTGTGTGTGTGTGTGTGTGTGTGTGTGTAAGCGTGTGTGTGTGTGTGTGTGTGTGTGTGTGTGTGTGTGTGTGTGTGTGTGTGTGTGTGTGTGTTGTGTTGTGTGTGTGTGTGTGTGTGTGTGTGTGTGTGTGTGTGTGTGTGTGTGTGTGTGTGAAGACCATCAACCACACAAGAAGATTAGCGGTGAGAACCGTAGTACTATAAATAAGAGAATGCAGGAAGAAATAAAGAACGCAAATGAAAGCTGGACAGTTTGAGGCACTGTGGACCACAATAAAGACATGTAATGTTGGGCAAAAGCCAAACAACACCATCCAGCAACTGCACTGCACAACCATTGCGGTGTTCAAACAGGGTGTTGTGGGAGGCTCCATACTTCAGTTTGTCGTAGCTCCTCCTATCTCACTTTTCAACATATTCGTAGACCGAACCCTGGCTAACGCACTTGAAGATCACATTAGCATTGTCAGCATTGGAGGAAGTTTTTTTTTTAATCGAATAGCAGTTAACATAAATGGCCTGGTAGGCAGTCTACAAGAACTCATCAACCTTTTGAATGATTGGATGAAACATCAGAAGATACTGCATAGACGTCAGCGCCAGGAAGACCAACTCGATGGCCAGTCACAACACCACCATCAATACTAATATAACTATCCGCAGTCAGCGATTCACGTACCTGGATTCCACTATTAGCAGTGACAAATCCAAACCAGAATTTTTCTCAATCCTGCAAAGACAACCAAAGCATTGTCCAGATTAAAATCGGGTTGGAAGGACACAGACATTTCCACGAAACGCAAGATCAATCTCACGCGTGCATTGATGTAATTCCATCTCCATGTACGCATGCAAGACTTGAACCTTCACAGTGGATCTGGAAAGAACCCATGTCATGGAAATGAGATGAAACTGCAAGTTGCTAAATTTCAGATACACTGATAATCACAAATGAACAAAAGCGTCAAAAGGCCAGGCAGTACACAGGATCATACGAAGATCTGTTGACTCATATTAGGAAAAAAAAAAAAAAAAAAAAAAAAAAAAAACTACATTGGTACGACCACGTGACAAGATTTAATGTCCTCACTAAAACAGTCTTCAGGAAACTGCTGGAGGCGGCAACGGAAGGAAGACAAAAAGGGGCGAACTGACAACATTGCAGAGCGGACACGGGAATATTTGCAGAGACCCTGGCTTTGGCACATAACAGACAAAAAACTGGGGAGCCCAGTGATCTATTCTTCAGTTTGATGCCTCAGTCACTCTACACGAAGTTGAGAGAGAGAGAGAGAGAGAGAGAGAGAGAGAGAGAGAGAGAGAGAGAGAGAGAGAACGAACGAACGAACGAACGAACGAACGAAAGCTAATGCTAATAAGCTATTAAGCCATTTAGCAGATCAGCGCGATATACAATGACAAAACGAGACTCGATTCCATTGATATGGAAACCACAGCAATGTCTTTTTCTTTTTCTTTACATGACAAAAAAAAACGCGAACGAGAAAATGTCACTGGTATGCATTCACTGTCAGTTCTGTAGATGACGGTCACCCCAGGTAAAACTGGATCAATCCGTGGAGAACGTACAGCCGCCGCAAAGCACGTGCTTGGGTCTCTGCGTGTTTTGAGTTGCGAGTACGTCTTCCTTTCCGAAGACTGGCCAGTTTGACACATTCTTCGGATGACGTGTTTCTTTCTTCCTGCTTCACGCACCAGAACAAGCAATCGTCTTCCGAGTGCGGATCGCAGAAATACTCCACAACAATGTCATCAGATTCACACAGCAGCACAGTATTACTGTCCGTTCGATGAAGCCCAACCTTCCGGAACTCTGTATTTCTATGCGGATCACGCAACCGTCTCTGCACCTGCTGATCAGTCAGAGTAGCAACATAATCCTTTACTACTCCAGTGTCAAAATCGGCAACTATTTTGTCGATGGATTTTCAATAGTTATGTCGACGTCCGGCCGCTGGATTTCTGAATCGTAGATGTTGCACTCCGACTGATGGGAACACAAGGACAGATGAGAATCCGGAATACGCGGCGTATCATCATAATCGCACGTAGACATGCTTTCTTCTGCAATGTCCTGTTTGACTCGATGTTAAGCAGTTCATTGTCATTACTGGTGTTTCTGAGACCAGCACCAACCTGTACACGTCGACTGTTCTGTTGTTTGGCTCTCTCTCTTGATCTCGACGCACCTGGCTGGGGGGGGGGGGGGGGGGGGGGGGGGGGGGGGGGGGGGGGGGGGGGGGGGGTTACTATAGAACTGCACTTGCGTTGCATGGTTCAGCACAGGATCCGCCATTGTTTTTGTTGTTGACACTGCGTTGACTGGCTTCAGCCGCAAAACGACCACCGTGTTGCCGCCTTCACCTGAAATTTTCCAGCTGGACACGGTACTGTCAGTCAGCAGGGCGTTCAGGGCTGTCTCCGCAGTCGCTGGAAGTCCGGTAACTGGCACTGTCACAGGAAAATACAGACTTTTTGCTGCAGCTGAAATAAATGGCGCCCTGTCGCTTCGTGTCAAACCACGTGACAGAGAGAGAGAGAGAGAGAGAGAGAAAGAGAGAGAGAGAGAGAGAGAGAGAGAGAGAGAGAGAGAGAGAGAGAGAGAGAGAGGGAGAGAGAGAGAGAGAGAGAGAGAGAGAGAGAGAGAGAGAGAAGTGGTGGGTGGATGGGTGGGAAGGGAAATGGAAATGGAAACAGAAACGGAAACATTTAAACATTTGCGCATCGTTGAAAATTTTATAGAGATATAAACTCCGGTTCTTCGTAATGTGTTTGTTCTGATTAGACATGAGCAGAGATGCAGGAAACAGATATGGATGTGCATAAAACCTACGAGGAACATATTCTTTTCTCAGATCACTGACAGCAGGACATCAAATCAAAATAGGTAATTCGTCTTCCTCTGCGCTTTTACCCATTGGACTTCCTAAACCTTTGTCTGAATATATTTTTTTTTATATCGATTGCGATGTAATGTCATATCAGTAGCCCCCAGTCTAAACTTCGTCAAACACTGTTTAACGTGTCTGTCTAACCTAACATAAGATAGTTTTCAGAGACTCAAGACTCAAGACTCAAGATATTTTTATTCATATTAGGCCTCAGCCCATCATGAAGGGGAATGCGAATATGTAACTGAATGAAGATATATAACAGATTCAAAATACAAGTTGACGATGATATAAATGTGTTCATGTACCTTTCAAGAAGTCACAACATCTCTCATTTTGAATCCTTTATACAAAAACAAAGAAAGACTACGCACATCTTCAGGTTTGGTCGATGACATTAGCAAACTCAGTTTAAACAGTGAAGGATGTCTATAATATTTAGGCTTAATTAAAGTTTCGCGTATATGTTTAAGAGCTGGGCAACAGAGAACAAAATGCACCTCACTTTCTTCGCTTCCAGTACATAAGGGGCAGATTAAATCGTTGAACATAGACCTTTTGTGTCGGAAGCGATGTAATGCCAGCTCCGAAATCCCGAGCCTAAATCTAGTCGTAATATATTTTAAGTGCCTATTGATATCTAAATGTAAGTAAGGTTTTAAACTGTGGTCACTGCAAAAAAGCTCTATACAAGTTGAATCTATCACTAGTTTGAATATGATCGGACCAAGTCTGCCACCTACAATCAATCATCCTTTGCTTGAAACAACATATGAAATCATGAACATTTCCAACGCCTTGATTTGCCCAAACGAATCCAAATCCATATTTAAACAAACATAAGCGTACATTTGTTACCCAATTTTTCTTACCTTTTGTATCAAGGTCAAATAGCATATCATACGCTTTGCGTGGAATCCTGTGATTCTCCATTTGTATCAGCTTAAGCCAGTAGCGAATACACTTAACAGCAGAATTTATATATATTGGATAGCGATTTGTTTTTCACCATAAACAAGGTCATTGGGTGTTCGCCTGTCTACTCTAAAAAAAATTTCTTCAACGCAAATAAATGGACTGATTCACAATGGACAACAGCATTGTCTAGGCCCCATAATTCAGAGCCATACTGCACAACTGGCTGTATCTGAGAATCAAACAATTTCATAAATAAACTAAAAGAGTTGTTATCTAACATGTATAACCTTTTAAGAAGATAAATCAAAGCATTCTTCGCTCTGCTTGCAAGGTCTTTGCATGCAGCAGCGAAGCTCAAGCGCGTAGAGAAGAAAATTCCTAAATATTTATACGCATTAACTACAGGCATTCTTTCACCCGTTATACAACCATTTTTCTCTCACACTCAAATATCCACCCGTCCGAAATACTATGATATTGCTTTTAGTCATATTAACTTTAGTTGAAGAGATGCAGCGGCATGTTGTAAGCTGTTCAGTTGTGTTTGCAGACCTGTAACTGTCTCTGCCATCAAAATAACATCGTCAGCCAACAACAGTATAAATAATTCGAATGCATCTAGTGAAAATCGAGCGCCATGTCTTCCTTTATTAAATTACTTCAACCGCCAGTTCGTTAATGAAAAGAGAAAACAGAACAGGGCTGCAAGCATCTCCTTGCCTTAATCCTGATGTGCAGGCAATGTAATCAGTTAACGTAGAACCACATCGAACTCTGGCTTTGACATCATTGTACATGCTTTTAATACATCTGAATAATTGCCTTTAAATGCCATTTTTTAAAGAGAATTGGCCAAAGAAGATTTCGATTTATCGTGTCAAAGCTTTTTCGAAATCAATAAATGCAACATACAATTTTCGATTATAACAAAACTGTTTCTGTACGAGAGCTAGTAAAGAAAACATATGATCGACTGTTGAGTATCCTCTCTTAAATCCAGCTTGATAATCGCCTGTGATATTGTGTTCATCCACCCATTCTTGCAGTCTATTATTTATCACTATACCAAATAATTTACTACTAACATCGCTCAAGGAAATTCCCCTATAATTGTTGGGATCATTGATATCACCCCTTCTTGAAAATAGGTTGAATAACAGATTCGAACCAGTTCTCAGGAAACACACTATTATCAAATAGGTTATTAAACAATTTTAGAGAAGGAAGTATACAACTTGATCATTCGAATTCTTAAAAAGCTCGGCAATAATGCCATCGGGACCAGCTGCTTTATGGTTTTTTTAGTTTTCTAAGTGCTAGCAATATTTCATCTTTAGAGATCGGACGATTCATATAGCCTTCCATTTCGACTTCAGCTGAATACTCATTTACAGTGTTTGTCAGCATCCGTCTCCAGCAAGGCTTTAAAGTGTTGAAACCAGGAGTCGACTGATATATTATTTCTAGGCTGTTTTCTTTTGAAGGACGCGTTATGAACAACGTCCCAAAATTCTTTTTGGTTTCCCACTGTCGTTACGAGTTTATCTAGTAAAACTTTGTTAAATTGTTTCCTCTTCCGCTTAAGTATATTCTTATATTCACGTCTGGCAATTACATATTCATTTTTCATTTCAGCTATCGCTTCTGCTTTCTTTTCTAATTTTACTGAAAGAACGAAATATCTGTAACAATCTTCTAGTGTTTCTTTTACAAAATTTACACATTCTACATCAAACCATTTACATGAACTTCCATTGTTGTTAAATGATACGCATGTTTTCATGGATCCAGCACTTTCTCTTATACAATCATTAAAAACTTTAAGAGCAGTATTTACGTTAACATCAATCAAATCAATTGCAAGATCAATTTTTGTGTGTATTTCTTCACTGCACAAAATACTGGTATATGTAGCTGCACACTTTTCGTCCCAAACAAGTTTGTGTATGACAAAATTCTCTTTTCGCAAACAAATATCAGGTGAACATTCCTTGGCAAGAACAACACATGCTGTCACTGGTAAATGGTCGGAATCCATACGGTCAGCTATAGATAATTCACAAGAATCAAACAAAATCATAAAAAGTTCACGTGAGAGTACGAATAGTCTGTGACACTGCTTCCAGAGTCAGATATAAATGTGTAGCAACCTTCATAGTCGCCTTTGCACATGCCATTTAAAATGCTCAGATCTAACGCAGTGCACATGTTCAATAATAATTTACCATAGTTGTTCAAAGTACAGTCATTTGAATGTCGAATCATATTATAGGACAAATTCTTGAACTTTGGATCAAACGTATTTTGTACAATATAATCTTGAGAAACATCAGCTGTTCTGCTATTCAAATCCATTTAAAATAACATACACGTCATTCTGCAACAGAACATCGGTTAAACATTCTTCAAGCATACTAATTCCATTGTCAATGTCAAATAAGTGTAAAATGGAGATCCTTCTGGTGGTATATATGTACAAACATACAGAATATCTTTACCTAATCCAAATAACTCTTTACTGATCAAAAACATGCAACAATTAACATGATCCATATCAATACTTTTAACGTACGGGAAAAGATCATTCCTTACTAAACAAACAAGTCCTCCCGATCGTCTACCATGTTTAGTAAATTTAACGGCAGGTTTACAAAATAGTCTGTACCCGATGAATAAGTCCAACTGACAGTCCTCAATGAATGTCTCAACTAAACAAACAAAATCGAACTGACAAACATAAGAAATGAAATCAGAGTCAAATATTTTTGATAGCAATCCGTTTACGTTCCACAACAAGAAAGAAACACGTTTTGGTTTTGCGCTCGGTCTGTGTTGCACGTGCTCACTCACGCTGTCACGACACGGCACGGCCTTGCTGTCCTGAATAACATCGCTGAGTTCAAGCGTGTCACTGACATGACGAACAGGTGAGCTTACAGACGGTGTTGGGTTACATTTGTTACCTCTCGTGTTCTTATCAAAAGGATAATTAAGTCCAGAAAATGGCCGGCCAAAATCCTATCTGGATTCACGCAAACGGTCCCCCTCGCCAAGGAAGTACTTCTGACCATCAATGAGTAGGTGGTCAAACACCATCGTGGCCCTCTTCCCATCATTTCTGGCTTTTTTCAGGTGGGGAGACAGTTTTGCGTCTTATCTCCCTCACTCGGAAGGAGAAGTCTTCTCCTACGAAAATTCTGGTACCCTGCAATTTCTTTTTCACACTGAGAATTTGCACTTTGTCTTTATAAAATGCATCTTGCGATCAACGGGGAATCTGGTTTATTGTTCAAACGATGGACCCTGTCAAATTGGATGTCACTGCTTATGTCCAGCTTATTAGCAATGACGTCACGTAATTTGGTTGCACATTGTTCATTGGATTCGTTTTGTTCTCTATCTATTCCATAAAATATTAGATTATTCCTTTTGGATCTGCCCTCAAGGTCGTCAGTCTTTCTTTCTAACTGTTCAACTCTAGAGAGCAGATCAGAGTTTTTCTGTAACAAAGTTTGATTTTCTTTTTTCAAATCATCCACCTTTTTTTTCAAGTCCAACATATCATTTTGTAATTCAACATACTGTTCTCTCAGTCCTTTCACACATCGTTCCACTTCATCAAGCTTACTATTTGTTGTGGCGTTTCTGAACTTTCATGGACTGCAGTATCTCCACAACATCAGCAAGGGTAGGTTGCTGGGAAGGTGAAGGTGATGACTGCCCGCTGCCTTGGGATGTCGCGGTCCTGTCCAAGCTCGTCCGTCCACTGCTGCCCAGTCGTGACTGCCTCAGGCTGTCCTTGGGTCCGGGGTTCTGCTCCACGTCTCTGCACCTCATCAGAGAGAGAGAGAGAGAGAGAGAGAGAGAGAGAGAGAGAGAGAGAGAGATGGTATCTATATTAGAGCACACTTACAATACACACTGCGCATACAGACAGCAGTAAGACAGAGGCGCTTACAATGCAACAAAATACAACGCATCCATTAGGAATAGACGCCCGCATTGATTTGGCATCACCCTTGACATCACCGACCAAAGCAGTATTTGTGCTTATCTTGCCCTTCTTGCACTTCTTGCCTTGCTATTTCTTAACAAACTGACCAAGATGATGTTCGTAAAGTTACAAAGATTCATTTTCCATGATTCGTCCAAAGAACAAGCCAGAGAATAAACAATATGCTAGTTGACCTAATGTCATAGAATAAGCCCATACAATATATGGGCCTGTTCTTCCTTCGGATCAACTGTAACACAACGTTTACGTACCTCAACTAAGGAGCTCAAGAAGTTAAACTGTTCTTCCTATTGTTGACGTGCATACGAAATGTAAACTCTGACTGTATTGGTATACATTATCCTGTCATTTGTCTATCGGGTATACCAGTGGGGGGAAAACATGTTCTTAATGCGGTGACTGTGATGGAACTGCGTGTGTAGTTAAAATGCTTACGTTAAAAATAGAAGAGGAAGTGTCCACATATCGTGATGTCTAAAAATTCAGCAAAGTGCAGAAGGAAGAAAGAAAGACAAGCAGCGATTACATACTTTTTTTTTCAAATCTGTAACCCAAACAGGACAGATCAGTAGTGAAAATGCTTGAGTCAATACATATCACAAGCGAAAATGTATTTAGAATATAACGCTTCAAATATTGGTAGGAACACACACAATAAAAAGAGGCAGAGATCTAGTGCTCGTCTGCAAAAGTGATGAGAGAGCAAGTAATGCGCGGGGATCACGTCAGACTGAACTGGTACACAGTCCTGGGGACAGGAAGACAAATGAGAACAAAACAAGTAGTTAGTGCATGACAGCTTGTAACAGATTTGGCTCCAATAGAAAACGGCTAACAGTAACACTGTGGGTGATCGAAAGGCAAAGAAAGAAAGAAAGAGATACACTCGAAAGTGCCAGGTGAAAAAGTACAAATCCAGACGAGCTATTGCCACACGATCTGATGTGCCCTCTAAATAGGATCCCTGCAGTCTTCTTCGGTATCAACAGGACTTTCTCTGTGCTCAATGTGCCCTTCCTCTCCATCATTGTGCCTTTCCTCAGAAACGGCAAAAATGCAGAAAAGAAAACGCTTCTCCCGAAGATGCTCGTGGGGCCAAGAAGTAAACTGTCCTTAACTGTCGAAACAATCGTAAGATGCAATCCTGCACCACCTTAGGCTGCGCTGTGTTGACATATAGGTACTAGCATGCACAGGGCATTCCATTGGGACATCAAAGGATGTCACTGCTCCCTGTTAAATAATCATGCAGTTGTTCAATGGCCACTGTACGTCACGTAACACAATCTCCTAGTGAGCGCCCCCATGGCTATACCAGATCGCATTTTATGACTGCAGAGTTCACCAGCAAACAAATAGCAGCACAAATATGACAGGCCCATTTGCTGCTGTTTGGCTGACAGATGTTTCCAGTACAACTTCAGACACAGCCATGCTTTTTGCCAAACGGTCTTACACGCTCTTTTCAGAGATTCCTGGGTAGTAGATTTCCGATGTCAACAAGATCTTTGTCAATGGGCCTGCCAAAATTCAGACACGAAAATTTAAAACAACAACAACAACAACACAACAACAACAAAAACCCTCAAGATGCTGTGGAACTCAAACATTTTTTTTCTCGACTGCCAAAACAAGTAGCTGGGACATTTCTGTACTACCTTTGGAAGGCTACGCTGCGCTAAAATAGAGTGCAGTCATGTACAGAGCATCACATTAGGATGTCAAGAACAGAGGTGGTCTTTACCATAAATCATTGTGTGATGGCCACTGGGCGCGACACATAACACAATCTCCACGAAAGCATCCCCAAGATGCACCAGACAAATATTTCTTGAATGCAGAACCCACTTGCAATAGATGCCATCGCCAAGCGATTTGTAGGGCCCATCCCGCATCCCCACTACTTGCTGTTTGCTGACAGGTGAAACCTGCACAGCTCCAGACACTGCCGCAAAGTATTACGTGCCCTCTGAAGAGCATCCCGGGCTGCAGTCTTTTCCCGCTATCAATAGGGCGTTTCGTATGGTCAGTGGGTCATTCCTAATCGTCACTGGGCCTTTCCCCAGTCGGCCAAAAGGAAGGCACAAAAAGTATTCCATTTTGCACCATCCTAGCAAACCTGTTTTGTGTGTTGACATCGATAACCCTGTAGTTCCACTGACATAGGTAATCCTGCTGTGTGTTGACATAGATTGGCCTGAACTGTGTCGACATAGATAAGCCTGTTCTGTGTCGACATAGATAAATCAGTTCTGTGTTGGCATAGACAAGCCTGTTCTGTGTTGACATTGATAAGCCTTTTCTGTGTTGATATGGATAAGCTGCTCTGTCTTGTCATAGATAAGCCTGCTCTGTCTTGACATAGATAAGCCTGCTCTCTGTTGACGTATATATGCCTGTACTGTGTCGTCATAGATAAGCCTCTTCTGTGTTGACGTAGATAAGCCTGCTCTGTGTTGACATAGACAAGCCTGCTCTATGTTGACATAGATAAGCCTGCTCTCTGTTGACGTAGATAAGCCTGCTCTGTCTTGATATAGGTAAGCCTGCTCTGTGTTGACATAGATAAGCCTACTCTGTCTTGACGTAGACAAGCTTCTCTGTCCTAACATAGATAAGTCTGCTCTGTGTTGACGTAATATATACCTGTTCTGTGTTGACATAGACAAGCCTGCTCTGTCTTGACATATATAAGCCTGCTCTGTCTTGACAGAGATAAGCCAGCTCTGTGTTGACATAGACAAGCCCTGCTCTGTGTTGACGTAAATATACATCTTCTGTGTTGACATACATTGCAGACATGCACAGGGCATTCCATGAAGATGTTTTGTTGAAAGCAAGTTCACGAAAACAAAGTAAGCATGTGAGGCAGGTGGGATCCAAGTGAATGGTGTGTGTGTGTGTGTGTGTGTGTGTGTGTGTGTGTGTGTGTGTGTGTGTGTGTGTGTGTGTGTGTGTGTGTGTGTCGTCGTTTAATGTCCTTCCACTACAGTGATTCAGACAGTTTTATGTGTGGGTGAATGAAGTATGTAAGTGATTGAGTGTATTAAAACGTTAATGATAGAATATGACATAATACCCCCTCCCCCTCTCCCCTTTATCCCTCTTCCATTTAATCAAAACAAAATTATGTAATGGAGTAGAGATAAGATATAAAGATAAAGGCCAATTGAACTACTTAACAAACATTTGCGAGTGGACTCAAGAACACAAGAACTGTTTCAAATACTCGGTAAAGGTAAGGAAGTCGATACATCAGTGTAACCATCAATACCCGAATTTGTAAAGAGTTCTCTTGCTCTTGGGTATTGAATTAGTAAATGACTTATACTTAACGTTTCCCTGCACATACATTTAACGTTATGACAATATTTTGTCTTCAATGCGTTCAAACGAAATCTATGGATTAATCTTCCAATCTCCCTGGACGAGAAAGAGACTTGTTTGTACGTTCACCCCTTGTACCCATCACTAAACGTTACACAGTTGTGATAATATTGGACGCCTGAGTTCATCTTGACTTAGTCCTCTGAATTCCCTGGGGAACATAGGGCCGCAACCACACTCTTCCAGCGGACACGATTTCGGGAAATCCTCTTCAGCTCGGCCCACGTCATTCCGGCGGCCTTCACTTCTGCGTCGGTACTCCTTCGCCATGTCTGCCTTGGTCTTCCCACTTTTCTCTTTGCCCTGAGGGTTCATTCAAGGGCTTGTCTTGTGATGTTGGATGGAAACTTTCTGAGGGTGAGGCCAATCCATTCCCACTTCCGTTTTCTGATTTCTAATTCTATTGGAACTTGCTTGGTCTTGTTCCATAGTTCTGTGTTGGCAATAAAATCTGGCCATCTGATGTTCACAATATATCGCAGACATCTGTTGATAAATGTATGGAGTTTGTGGGTGTTTGTCTGTGTTGTTCGCCACATTTCAGAACCAAACAGAAGAACAAATTTTTCACATTTGAGTTGAAGATTCTGATCTTGTTGTGGAATGAGAGGGCAGAGGAATTCCAGATAGACCGTAGCGTAGTAAAGGTGTGCCTGGCTTTATTGATGGGCCTGGGCTCATCAGTAATGTTTTAACTTTTTCTCTTGACGTTGAATTTATAATTGAAAACATTCTTTCAAGTCTAATGGTATGTTAAGTGGTATTGCGTATCTTACATTGAAATTGCTTTTCTTGCAAGTTGATCTACGCGCTCGTTGGGTACAATACCACAATGAGAGGGGGTCCAACAAAAAGTTACAGTAATGCCTTTCATTGATAAAGGATGAATGAAATGGTACATACATTTCTAGTACCATATCAAGTCGAATTGAGGGACATGCAGACTTAATCGCGTGGATAGCTGTTTAAGAATCAGCACCTATCATAATTTAGGAATTATTTATTGGAAAATTAAGGATGAAATGTAACGACTTAAGCATAGCAATTAATTCGGCACTAAATATTGATAATTGTTTACCAAGATAGAAGAGCTTTTCTATTTTGAAACTAGGATTATGAAGGCTGCTTCCATGTTATCATTGTCTAGCACTGATCTGTAAAAAAAAATTCAAATGGTGAGTATAATTACTTTCTAAATGAGCGTAAACAGGTGTTATTAAGGTGTGTGGGCAATCCTTTTTTTTTATACATCTGTATAATCTATATCAAAGGAGGCTTTACTTTGTTCCCATTTTGGAATAGGTGAATACGTGGGCTTTTGGGCAATGCTGTTTTTGTCTATTTTGGTATCCTTTAGAAGATTGGATGAAAACGAGTAAACAGACCTTGTTGACAGTATATTTTGGGCACGTTTTTCCGAAATCCTCCTCTGATTCTTAACATACTTCTTCTGAGGTAAAATTGTTTTTTGAAAAGCTCTTAAATATAAATTTGAAGTAGAAGCTTTCCGAAGTTCTACAAGAGGTAAGATTCCTACTTCATTATATGCCTCTAAGTTAGATGTATGTGTGTGAATCCCAAGGGCAGTTTTATAAGCTTTGCAATCAGTACTCTGAAGTTTATTTAACAGGTATTGAGGAGCATTAAAACATACTTCTTGAGCGTAGGTTAGTCTTGAACATATAAGGGCAGTTGCTAAGATGGTTAATGATTTCGAATTCCTATCCCCAAGGTTGTTTACTTTTTTTTTTTTTTTTTTAGGAAACCTAAGGTCTTTCTTGTTTTGTTTAAAATATATTCAATATATGCGTTCCAAGAAGATAACTTACTTCATAAGAAGATAACACCCAAAAATGTGACACTTTTTGCATTGTTTAAAACAATGCCATCCAAAGTGAAAGTAGGAAGTTGTTCTGGATCGTAACCAGCATTAAAGGAAGGGAATCATATTTTTTTTTTCCTGGGGAAAGAGAAAGACCATTTACAAATTAAAAAAAGAGAAAATCATTGATCTGATTTAATCAAGTTGATACTTTATTTTGATGTAATTTAGTGATCTTGATGGTGTATTTCTTTTCATTGTCACTTTTGTCCATACGCATATATCATCAGCAAATTGAGCCACTTCAGCATTTTTTTTTTTTTTTTTTTGTCCCAGCCACTGCACCACCTCAGAGGCAGTGCACCCACGCCGCTCATTCCGACACCCTGTCCACAGTCACAGCCCGGTCGGCCCCCGCGCCACAGCCCCGGCACCGGCAATCCACAGGGAACAGTCAATGTCAAGTCGTTAAGAGGCAACCCACCGGAGGAGACACTGCACTGCCGCCGAGTCACTTCGGTGGTGTTCAGTGGCGCCTGTTCTGATCTAACATACGCAGAACACCACCTACTAAGCCCCCTACTGACGACAATGATTGCTTAGTCACGGAGTCGGCGTGAGTGAGCTCTCCCTCCGGAGGGCGCCACCACGTTCGTCCAACGACAGCCTCCATGGACTCGCCGATACCGGTGACCCCGACGGAACCAAACCAAGACCACAGACGTGGAGAGAACATCGAAGTTGAGGTCAACATGACAGCAGGGCATGAAGGGCCACAGAATTTGAGACTTTTTTTTCATGCTGATCGATGAGAATGAGGATGATTAAGATGACAACAAGAACAACGGTAATGCAATTTCATACAGTCAATGCCAATGTCTTTGACAACAACAACAACGGCACTGCGACTCCTACAGTCAATGCCAATGTCTTTGACAACAAAAACAACGGCATTGCGACTCCTATAGTCAATGTCAATTTCCCTGACAACAACGACAACGGCACTGCGACTCCTACAGTCCCTTTCGATGGTCGCCAGTTTTGGCCTCAAGAAATCCAGGCTTTAATAATCCACCATGCAGTCTGGATGGATCCAAGCTTCAGAGACACGCTGCAAAATGTGGACACATTTTTCAGGCTGACAGTTTACAGAATCCCTTTACCTAGACTGCACATTGACATTTCTTTATCCTCAACGTTCCAGATCCCATCAGTATTAGAAGACTATATGTGCAGCAGGGTGAGCAAGTAGTCTTGCCTTAGACAGTGGTGCAACAATTGGCTCTGATCGTGGGAAGACAATTTCAGAAACTTTTATATATCTGGCATTTGGACAAATCAGAGACACTGATCAGTTTCTGAAATCGTCCTATCACAGCCACATCAGAGGGTTGTACGAAACTGCACATCACATTTCTCTTTTGTCTTGAATAGCAACGTTCTCTAATGGTCACAAATGTAGGCTCATCATATCCATATTTGTATCAAGAGCTCTTTATTTTGCCACAATCTCTCAAAGACCGCTTAAAAAGCAGTCAAGATATTCAGTAAACAAGAGAAAAATGGTCATCATGGCGGAGGGCGGTGAAGATCAAAGAAAAATAAGATATCGACATCGGCCTTTGCCCATACCATACCAATTTTCAGCACGATCAGTTTTCTGTGAAAAGAGTGAAATATATTTTCCTGATATTCCAATGGTTTTCAACAGTTATTGAACAATTTGTCACAATCATATCCCATTGTCTGAAGGAACGCCTTGATTTGACAAAATTCGTCCAAACCACTTTAAAATCAGTCAAGTGTATTTGGTGAAGAACAAGAAAATGAAACACCCGAAGGTGCTGGGGAGGACCCAGAGAAACGCTGTCTCCACCTGCCTTTTGAGCAGTCCTGTACCACCCTTGGAGGCCTGCGCTGTGTTGACGATGGGTACAGGCATGCACAGGACACTCCATTAAGATATCAAGGGACGTAACTGCTCCAGAAGAGAGGTAAATCAGACTACAGGATGCAACTCATAACAACCCCTAAAGTAGCATCCCCATGGGTGTACCAGCCCGTGTTTCATGACTGCAGAGCCCACACCGGCGAAAAAATCCATCCTCCAGCTGTCGAGCACACCCCACAGACCTAACCACCCCCCTGCCCACAGACAGATGAAGACAGTGCCACTCCAGACACAGCCAAGCTTTCGCCACACACGGTCTTATGTATAGTTGGTAAAAGAAAGAAAAAAAAGTAATTGGCCATTATAACCATTTGCCATGAGTCTGCCGAATGTTCTCGAGCATTTAGGCAAATTTAGGGGAGTTTTGCTGTTGTTGAGAGCAAGTTCCTTAGGTTGTTCAAGTGTGCGAGCTCAAGCATCACCAAAGTGGAATACCCCTAGCCATGTACTGAAGAAGGGAGAGTTACTGGGAAGTGGTTCGCATGTCCAAAGGGGGTGGGGGGTGGGGGGGGTAGTAGTAACAAGTACATGCCGACTTGCTTGTCCTGGGTGGGAGAGAGTGTCATCCTCCATTAGCTATTCATTGGGTACCCCAGTGACCTGAGGGAAGGCGATCATGTCAGGTGACCGTCACGGTTTTGTGACCATCGGCCTGCAGGCAGGGTACAGTGACCATTCAGTCGTCCTTGTCCTGAGGAATGAATGGAAGGCTTCGGCCTATTGAGTGATTTGCACCTTATTGTCTATAGAGTGTAGTAAATACTTGAAGCATTAGTCATGGTTTGTGGAGGAGTCCGGGCTGTTAGTGAAATGGGTGGCATTGGGGAATCGAACATGTGTTTGAAGCGGGGGTTATGCATTAAGCACTAGTACCCAGCCTCTGTTAGCAGCTGTTGTGTGTGTGTGTGTGTGTGTGTGTGTGTGTGTGTGTGTGTGTGTGTGTGTGAATAGGTGACTAGTGATTCCACTGGTGGAATGAAAATACTCGGGGGGTTATTGGTACAAATCGTCTGATGTGTGTGTGTGTGTGTGTGTGTGTGTGTGTGTGTGTGTGTGTGTGTGTGTGTGTGTGTGTGTGTGTGTGTGTGTGTGTGTGTGTGTGTGTGTGACAGTGATTCCATTGGTCGAACCAGTTAAACTCAGGTTCTCTCTTTCTTTGAGAATGGATATAAGATGGTCAGAAAACCAGGAAGTGTGTGACTCACTTAAGGGAATGTGAGCTCATCCCGTCCTGCTGTGGGCTCAAGAAAATACATCGAGAAGAGAAGTTTGCTGTCGCCTTGAAGCTGACGATGGTTGAGAATTGTCTCCTGGTAGACAGTGGAGGTTGACGTAGCCTCAGAGCCGACGACAAGAAAAATTGTTTCCGGTGTGTGTGGACGATCGACAGCAAGACGTGTCAGCCTGTTGGGGCCTGGAGAGGCAGCTGCCAGACAATGGTGGGGTGTTTGCAGCCAGAGAAGACCTGTGGGAGAGGCCGACAGGAGCCCTCTCCGTGGAGAGGGCGAAGTGCAGTGGAGTCTAGGAGACTCAGTCTGAGGGTGCAACTCAAGCTACGTTCGTTGCCAGTGTCCCCCAACTGGGATTTGGCTAAAACGGGAGGACACAACAGTGTGGCAGCTTCAGCGATTGTAGTCGCACAGTGTGATGAGAGAACTGAGTGGTCAACCAAGGAATGCTGGCAAGTTTATAAGTGTGCACCCCAAAATAGTACTATGCTGTATTTCCTTGTGTAAGTAATATGAGTAACTGAAGAACAGGGGATGTGATATAATATTATCTGTATAATGTTTAATTTTTTTTGGTATGATACACAGATAAGTGTGTTGTGTAGTGGCGGGTGGGGGCTCGGAATCAAGTTCAGTAAAAGTTGATTTTTTTTTCTATGAAATGGTATCGGTTTCCCATCAGCTTTGTGGGGGCCTGAAGTGAGTAACAGAGTGTGTGTGTGCCTGTGCGAGAGCGACGTTTGGTTGTGAAAGCATAAACATTTCTGTCTGTACCCCCCTGCATCCCTGAATATGATAATCATATTTGAATAACGAGGGCGGAACGTCGGAGACCCGTCACAATATTATTAATGGTTATTCTGTAAAACAAAAAAGATAAACAAATGTATAAATAAGTAAAATAACATATCGGCATCACCCTTGATCCACAGTAAACATATGTTCTATGTTTCAGAGAAGATCATCCCTGTTGTCTCGTCTGCAGCGCGTGGAACATATTTTTACTCACACACACACACACACACACACACGCGCGCGCGCGCGCGTGCGCACGCGTGCGCTCGCTCGCACGCACGCACGCACGCACGCACACACGCACACACACACGCACGCACACACGCACGCACGCACGCACGCACGCACACACACACACACACACACACACACACCACACACACACACACACACACACAAACACAAACACACACACACACACACACACACACACAGAATTTTTCAGTTTTTATGGTAAAGTATGGTCTTGTAACTGGGATTACAAGAACACTGAAACCAGTTTGTAAAAGTCCAATATGCGCGATATACTTAAGATCTCAAGTCTCTTCTTTCGAGGGGCGACAAAGTGTGCAGCAATGTCACATATGAAAAGTGACGAAAAAGTGCAAGGGGCGACAAAGTGTGTAAACGTGTCAATATTTTTTTATCGCTGGGACGACAAACTGTGCAGCACACTTTGTCGTCGGCGACAAAGTGTGCAGGGGCGACAAAGTACGCCGTAACACTGCCGTGGCCCATAATTAAGGGCTTTGTGAACATATAATCAATTGTAATCAAAAAAAGAGTAAGAGAGCATCAGATGAAATGTTGTTACAAGTGCCAATATCTGTATGCAGAAAGAAACAAAAACAAATGAGTTTATCAATCTATGATGCTGCTAGATCTCTAAACTTAAATGATTTATATAGGCACAAAGAGAGAGAGAGAGAGAGAGAGAGAGAGAGAGAGAGAGAGAGAGAGAGAGAGAGAGAGAGAGAGAGAGAGAGACAGACAGACAGACAGATAGACAGACAGACAGACAGACAGATAAACAGACAAACAGACAAACAGACAGAGACAGACATGCAGAGTGAGACAGAGACAAAAAGAAACAAGCAAACAAAAACAAATACAGTCTGAAATTTGAATTGTGTGCAAAATGAGCATGTTTATACCCACCTCAGTTGTAAGCATGTTTAAATACCATAAACCCTTTTTTTAGTTTTATGAATACACAAAGTCGGGACGAGAAAAGAAAATGTTAGTCTCGTTTTCAGAAGACATCAAAACATTCAATTAAGGGTTAAAAGAATGATCACAATACTTATGTGAAATCAAATTCTGTCTGAGATCATGCAAAACAGGACAGCATAAAAGAGAATGCGTCCCACGCTCTTTCTCCAAACAACATCGCATTTCATTTTCAGACGCACAACAGAACCTCACACGATGAAAAATGGAGCCAGAAACAACGAAGCATCAATGAAGGCAATGCAGATTTTATATTTGTTTATATTGATTCCAGCATTCGATTCTGTAGAATATACAGTTTCAAAATGTCTACACAAAACAAATCTGGTTCTTGTACGGATATGGTCGTGCCAGTTTGTCACCTACAAACTTCAGGTTCATGTTAAAAATAGCTTAGAAATCACGCCCTGGTTTCTCTCATGTAAAGGCAAATCCATACGAATTGAAAACTGGCGAATGTGTATAGCCCATGTGCTTGTTTTCTGTAGGCTTTCAGAGGCAATCGATTTCCTCT
>JADBJO010001909.1:214502-219502 GCA_016801955.1 Conus betulinus | reverse complement strand
CCCTACGTGTTTGTTGTTTATTGTTTACTGTTCTCTGCCTCATTTCATATCTATTTTCGTTTCAATCAAATCGAGGTTACCTGTATTTGTCTCCGTTCGGTCATGTACTTGTCTGCCATGCTAAAATCTTGAATAAATGTTAATTTGTATGATGAGTTCGTTTTTCCAGTAGTTGTTGCTGTGTAGGTATGTCAGGTACAGGGCAAGTCGGCAAGCTGCGAACATCTTTTCTGCGGACCTTTCCTTGTTTGTTCTGTGTGCTCTGTGCTGTCAAATCTGTTAGGCAATTCAATGTCGTAAGCAGCATTCCTTTTGAGTTATGGGCCTGTGTTCGTTTTCTTGTAGGGACAAGAGTTACCCTACCTGTGTGTTGTTTATTGTTTACTGTTCCCTGCCTCATTTTATAGTCATAGATTGGAAATTCTGCAGCTTTCTGTATGTTAATTCGTACCTGACTTTCCAAAGCACTAAGCATGATTTTAAAATTCGTACTTGACTTTGCAAAGCACTAAGCATGATTTTCAAAAGTTGATACAGAACGACTTAAGCGCTCAGTTGGAGTAGTTTTGAAGCAGATGTGAAGAGGAGGGGGGGGGGGGGGGGGGGGAACACACACAACACACACACACACACACACACACACCACACACAGAGAGAGAGAGAGAGAGAGAGAGAGAGAGAGAGAGAGAGAGAGAGAGAGAGAGAGAGAGCAATGAAGTTGATCCCTTTGCCCAAACGTATTACTCTCTATACCTTCAGTCATAGCTTGAAACACGCAACACGCACGCATACATACATACAAAACACAGAGAGAGAGAGAGAGAGAGAGAGAGAGAGAGAGAGAGAGAGAGAGAGAGAGAGAGAGAGAGAGAGACGAGTGTTAGAAAACTAAAAGAACAAAGAACAGCAGGCAAATTTGGTTCAAGGTCGTGGTAAAAGAAAGAAAGGAAGAAGGGAAGAATACTAAGAAGGAACGAAAGTGTGGTGCTTCTTAACACCATAATTGAATCAACTGTGCAAGAGTGACAGAGGTAAAAAAAATGACCCTTTTGTACACACACACACACACACACACACACACACACACACACACACACACACACACACACGCACGTGCACACATGCACACATGCACGCACGCACCCCCCCCCCCCCCCCCACACACACACACACATAAGCATACTCCGCCCCAGGTCTCCTCCCTTCCGCCCACCACCCACCGCCCGCAACTGCCCAATCTCCCCCCCTTCCTCTTAACTTTTCTACCGTCTACGATACCGAAGCTCCTCAGTTAAAGGGAAACTACACCGGAATAATAACATTAACATTTTTAATACACACTGAGGTTGCTTCCCTCCTTTCTCGGCACGCAATGCGGTTTTCGATTGTGTAGTACCTGCAAAGTAATTCGGTGTAGAGGCTAGTGCCTCCTTGTAAATGCCCCTTAAATTTCTCAGGTAATCTATACTTATTGAAAATGAATATGTCGTTTAAGATCTCTCTCTCTCTCTCTCTCTCTCTCTCTCTCTCTCTCTCTCTCTCTCTCTCTCTCTCTCTCTCTCTCTCTCTCTCTCTCTCTCTCTCTCATACACGCGCGTTTTTGCCGATAGTTTTATCAAATATGCAAGGACAGACGAATGATTAGATATATTAAATAACAAGGGATGGACAGAGAGATCAACGTCTACTACAGGCCACTGCAAGATCCTGTGCTGTGAACAAACAAAACAAGAAGTAAAAGCCTATAACGTACTCCCAGTTTATCTTGTTAAATTTTGAAACTGGTGTTTTAATCCTCACTGAGCTGAGGCCTGTGTACATGCCAAATTTCATCGAAATCGGACAATATGTCAAGAATAACGGTTTTTAATGATCATATTTTGTAACACTATACGGAAGTGCCACTTGAGTGTGATAACTTTTCTGTAGACAAACTTTATTCAAACCCACCAATGTATAAGAAATAACGGCAAAAGAACGGTTTTGACGGTTATTTAACTGAGTACACTTTTGAAACTGGTATTTAGCCCTCACTTAGCTAAAGCCTGTGTGCCTACCAAATTCCATCCAGATCGGACAATATGTCAACAATAACGGTTTTTAATAGTCAGATTTTGAAACACTACATGAGAGTACCATTCGTGTCTGATAACCTTCCTGTATACCACGTTCTATTAAAATCCACCAATATATGAAGCAAATAACGGCAAAATAACGATTTTAACGGTTCTACGGCCGATGTACGCGTTTGAAACTGATAAAGTGCCAGGTGGGTTATGTTAACCGGTCTATATAGCGGAAAGGGCAGGGAAAAATCACCTGATAAGGACTAAAGGCAAAAGAGCAGTTTTTAAACGTGGGGGAGTTTAATAATCGGGGTGTCAGGGCAGAGGGGGGGAATCAGGGACGTCTGGTTCTTGTCGCTGGGGTTTGGTCTAATCGGTCCTCTCTAAGAGGCTACGATTGGGCACAAAGGCGAGGGAGAAAAACTTGTGTGGTGTTGTTTGGTTAGTTGTTGGTTTGTGTATTATTAACAGTGGTGCGCCTTAAGGGGGGTCGGGGGGTGGGGTGTACGGCGGAGAGAGTCCATAAAGAGGAAAACCGGTTGGTGAGGGTGGGGGGGGGCGGTGTGCGTACACCGTTAAGATTACGGGTAATACGCGAATAAAATACTGTCTATCATCCGTGGGCCCGTATTAACATACCCGGACAAATTTTTCAGAAAGACTCGGGCCCAACAGTGATTGTGGTGGTCGCGGGAGACAGTTGGGGGGGTTGCTTTTGCTTTTTTCTGGCAGCTTCTGTAGTTGGGTTTGTGCTGCTAGGGACCGTGTTGTGTTAGATGTGTGGCAGGTCGACTGACTTCTGTTCGTGGTGCGCGTCGGCACACTTACTGTTCACACAGCACACGTGGACACACACAAGCAGGCACACACACCTAAGATATGCGAGGTACATGCGCAAGTGTGTTGTGTGTTGTGTGTGTGTGGTGGTGGGTGGGGGGGGTGTGTGAGTTGTGTGTGTTTGTGTGTTTGTTGGTGTTGTTGGTGTGCGGGTGGGTGGGGTGTGTGGGTGGTGGAGGGTGGGGTATTGTTGGGGTGTGTGTGACGCCTTTGCGGATGTGATACCACACGAGGAGGGTTTACAGGAGCAAGTGGGGCTCCAATTTGGTTCGTGTGGGTCGGTGGGAGATCATGGGGCCGGGTGGGGTGTCGGCGGTGTTGGGTTGGGGCGGGTGGGTGTCATAGCAGTAATCCTCTCGGGGGGGGGGTGGGGTTGTGGGGGGGGGGTCTGGGCCTGGATGCGGTCGGGCGGTCGGGCGGGCGCTCTCTTGTGCGGGGCGGGGGTGAGCGGGTCTCGGCTCTCTCTGTCTCTCATGGGGTGTCCGGTGGACTACTAAAGAAAAGCGAGAGTGCTCAGGAGGGTGAGGTTCTCCTTGTTACAGGAGGTGGTGGTTGTGGGGGGGGAGTGTGGTGGGGGAGGGGGGTTTGGTTATGTGTGTGTCGGGTAGAAGTGGGTTGGTTGGGGGTGGTGGTGTGTGGACAGGGGGTCAGGCTGTTGGGCTGAAACACTGGGGGTGGGTGCTTGGGGGGGGGCAGCGGGTGGCGGTTTGGAAGATTAGATACCGTGTGGCGTCGCGGGTATAGGATTTTGTCAAGACCCCAGGGGTCCGGTGTGGGGTAGTGGTGAGGTGTGCCGATCAGAGGGTGCGGTGTGTATTGTAAGGCGGGGAGAGTGTTTGGGAGGTTGGTTCGGGTGGGGGGAGTGCGTGTGAGGGGTGTGTTGTGGGGTGTTGTGTGTGGGGTGGGTGGGGGTAGTAGCAATAGAATCGTTTGGGGGGGTGGGGGGGGGGGGGTGGGGGGTGGGGGGTGGGGAGCGTGGGAGTGTGGGTGGGGGGTGGGGTGGTGTTGGGTGTGGTGGGGGGGTGCGGGGGTTGTGTAGGTGGCTGGGGGGGGGTTGGGGGTAGCGGTGGGTGGGGAGTCGGTGGTTGGCGGTGGGGTGGACTGGGCTTGGTGACAGTACGAGGGGAAGTGGTGAGTGGGGCGGGCTGGGGGCGAGGTGGTCGGGGGGGGGGTGGGGGGGTTGGTGTGGGGGGGGGGTTGGGGGTTGGGGGGGGGGTGGGGGTGGGGGGGGTGGTATTGGGGGGCGTGTGAGGTGGCGGGGGATGGGGGGGGGGGGGGGTTGGGGGGTTGGGGTGGGAGTTGGGGGGGTGTGTATGGGTGTGGGGGGGGTGGGGGGAAGAAGCAAGGGGGATAGTCATGGGGGGTGGTGAAAAAGCAGGGTGGGGTGGGGTGTGCGGGGTGGGGGTGTGGCGGGGTGGGTAGGATGAGTGTTAGTGGTGGTGTGTACACAGACAGGTGGGGGGAGGGTGTGGGGTTGGGGGTTGGGGTTCGTTTAGGGTGTCGGGGGGAGGTGGGGGATGGAAGACTATGCCGGTTGGTGTGTGGGGGCTGGGGGTGAATCAGGGGGGTGGAGGGTGTGGGTTGGGGGGAAATGGGCTGTGCTGGGAGGTTCAGGAAGGTCGGAGGGGGGGGGGTGGGGCGCGGCCGTATGGGGTCGGGGTGACACGGCATACGGGTGTGTGGGGGGGGGTGGTGGGTCGTGGGGTGGGCCTGGGGGGGGGGGGTGGGGGGGGGTCGTAGGCGGGGGGGAGGGGTCGGGTGTTGGTTGTGGGTCGGTGGTCCGCGGGGGGACGGCCCGGGCCGGGGTCGTGTGGGGGGTGGGGGGGGGGGGGAGTGGGGCGCGTCTGGTGTTGGGGGGGGAGGTCTGGTGGGGGGCGGTGGGGGTGGGGGGGCGGGAATGAAGGTTATCGTGGGGTGAGATGGGTGGAGAGGGGGGAGGTGGGGGGGGGCCGGGGGAGGGATGCTCGGGTAGGAGGGGGGTGTCGTGAGCCATGGACCTGCCGCGGGTGGCGCCGGCGTCTGCGGCGAGGTGTCTGGGGGTACCTGGTGACGTGGTCTTAGATACTGGTTGGGTGGGGGGGGTGGGTTGGGTGGGGC
>JADBJO010001909.1:197002-207002 GCA_016801955.1 Conus betulinus | reverse complement strand
CGGCTCTCTTCTCTCTCTCGATCTCTCCTCTCTCGTAGACCCCATCCAGACATCACATCCGCCAGACATGCCACGAACTTACCATCTCAAGTTGATAATAATGCATCTGGTGGGAAGAAACAAAAACAAACCGAGGAAAATGAATGACCCGCGCGTGTGTATTGAAGGAAGAATTGAAAGACAGCGCTGCAAGCAGCAAAAGCGGTCGAAAAAACCGGAATCTTGGCGATCCGTCATGGCGAAATCACGGTTTTTACGCAACTGTTGATAAAAAATCCGGAAAGCCCAATTGACAGTTACCCGTGGTCGGTGTGTTCGCCACTGAGTTGCATGCTGTATAGTTCCGTATTCGATTCCCCATCGATTTGCACTCTCTTGGAAGTGTATTCATGATGCTTATTCCTAATATTTGTGTATACACACTTTACATCGCCATCGCACATCGTCCTTGTGAATGGGTTTTGAAGTTTACCACAGTAATCCCTCTTCTTTATTCTTCAATTATTCATTCATTCATGTCCTCTCTCTCTCTCTCTCTCTCTCTCTCTCTCTCTCTCTCTCTCTCTCTCGCTGGCATCTGAACAGTCGTGCACTTGAGCCTCAGCGACATTCTGCTTGTTGTCTGTCTGTCTGTCTCTCTCTCTCTCTCTCTGAATGAACTGTCCATCCTCAGCGACGGAAACAAACAAACAAAAAAAAACATTCAAGGAGAGAGTGGGGAGGAGGTTGAGAGGGGAATGGGGGAAGCGGTTAGATACGTATGGGATGAAACCTGTCGGTCCTACGCCATGCTTTTCTATTGGCCTGTGTGTGTGTGTGTGTGTGTAGTCCATAGCAGTCTCCTTATAGCGCTGTGAATAACATTTACTTTAGACATGTTGAAGCCAAGTTGTTTAAAAAAAAAAAAAAAAAAAAAAAAAGTGGAGGTGGAAAAACAGCCAACGCTCACGTATTCAGCAGATGCACGCAGCGACGGTGACGACTGTCCGCAGGCAGTCGCTCTTGGGTGCCCGAGATTGTCGAGGTGGATGTAAGATTAATACTGAAACAAGCGTAAGCGTGCGGTTACGAGAAAGCGTGGTCTGACAGCGTTCACGTTGGTGTAAGCTGTCCCGTGGGTCACGCTGGCGTGAGGTGTGAATCTTACTCACTGCTTTTGTTATCCGCGTCCTTCACCCTCACTGGTCTGAGCTGAAAGAAACAGGCTTACCACCCCCTCCCCCCTCTGTCTCTCTCTCTCTCTGCGAATTTGCGACATGCCGTTGAAAACAGTATCCCCCCCCCCCCCCCCCCTCTCTCTCTCTCTCAGTCTCTCTCTCTCTTTTCAGTATTGAGTGCATGTGTGCGTGTGTGTGCGGGGGTGTCTGTGTGTGTGTCTGTGTGAGTGAGTGAGTGTGTGTGTGTATGGGAGGGGGGGGGGGAGGTGTATTTTTGGGGTGTGAGTTTGTTTCTGTGTGTGGGTATTGTGTGAGTGTCGGGGTGGGGGGAGGTGGGATCGGTTTTGGAGTCTATACGGGTGCAATGTTCAAGACTGATCACTTTTGTTAACTGTCAAATTTCGATTTGTTCTCTTTTGGTTGGCCTGTGCCAGCCATCTGCAATTCACTGAATAGTAATGAAAGAAAGACACAGATAAGGATTGGAATGATTTTCCAGTAGTACCTAATAAAGAGATCCCTGAGGAAGGCCCAGAGCCGAAACGTCGGAAAAAGGAAAACTCGCGTGTTTGCTTCTTCATTGTGTGGTTATATATATATATATGGGGGGGGGGGGGGGGGTGGGGTTGCGTGCGTGCGTACGTGCATATGCGTGCGTGCGTATGCATGCTTGCGCGCGCGCGCGTGTGTGTGTGTGTGTGTGTGTGTGTGTGCGTGCGTGTGTGTGTGTGTGTGTGTGTCCCCATGCGCGCGTGCGTGTGTGTGCATACCTCGCGTCTTCAGCAGCACTCCGCTACCATTTACCCCTACGCTGCTGCTTCTGACTCCGCGTCCACAGTGGCACCCCGGCTTGTCCCCTGGCAGCCCCGTCAATAGGAACAGCCCATGTCAAAGTCGTCACGAGCAACCCACCGGGTGAGACACTGCACTGCTGCCGGATCACTGCTTCTCTTCCAGCGTAGGGAGGTTACCAAGCACCTAACCACCCCCCCCCCCCCCCACCCCCCTACTGACTCTGAGTACGCAACAATTTTGTGTGTGTGTGTGTGTGTGTGTGTGTGTGTGTGTGAGTGTGTGTGTGTGTGTGTGCGCGCGCGCCAGGGACATATTTTCATGTCGAAGGAAGGAGTAGGGGAAGGGGTTCGGGGGAGGGGTGACGGTGTGGAGTCCTACTTGCTGCATGTAGCCACTGCCAATGCGCATAGGGAGTCCGGATGATGGCGAGTCGCTCCTTCTTGAAGTCTTGGGCAGTGAACGCGAGAGTGAAATGAAATAGGGGCCCCAGCTGCTTGACACAGCGTTGCCCCTCGGAACTCACGCAGACACCAAGAACGACGATCGGGAGAACGCAGACTTCTGTCAAGACCGAAGAGTGCTCTATTATCTCGTTCAAAGCTCCGCAAACCCACGGTATATCACCTCATGTTTCCACAAAACTGCCACAGACACGCTTCAGCAGGATTTCACCGAACTGGTTAAGTGGCCCATGGGGTTAGACTTCACTTTGACGCTGGTTGCCGGTTTGTGGTTCGACTCCTCGCCGTGCAGGTGGCCGACCTTCCTCCCCCCCCCCCCCCCCCCCCCCCTCCTCCCCCTACACCCACCTAACTTATTTCTTCACTTGGCACGGATTGTTTTGTTAAACAGGTCCGTGCCGAAGCACGCAAATGAGAAGGTGGTATCCCTAAGTGTGATGAGCTTTGATTTTTTTTTTTCTGATTGAGATCCGCTGCTCCTTGAACAAGCACAACATAGATGGAGAATGCACTGACTTGCAGTGGCGTTTTGAAGGTGGAGGGCGTCGTTTACGGAACCCGCCCTTCATTATGTATATCTGGACCAACATTTAGAAGGTTCGCCCATGGTCCACATTCTGTCTTTCAGCTTTGCTTTCATTTAGATTAAGTTCAATACTACTAGTTGTTTTGCTGTTGTCTTGTCGTTATTATGGCTCTTGCTGCTGCTGTTTTCTCTTCCTGGTGACAGGGAAAGCAGTCGACGAAGGGGAAAAAACGTAACTGTCTTTAGCGGAGATGGTAAGGCCTATCCATGTAACATGAGCATCGGTTTGTCTTTTTTTCAGACTTGGTCTACTGTTCGCTGACTGTAGCGAGAAAAAAAACATGCCTCGGGAACAGCTTCCTTGACCTACGCCTGCCAAAGAGGCGACGTGCGGGAGATCTGTGAGCTGGTCAAGGCCGGGCATTCGGTCAACCAAACAGACCCTGGAGGCTACACGCCTCTCCATCACGCGACCTGTTTCAACCGCAACAACGCCATCAGCCTGCTGTACAACCTCGGAGCGGACGTCAACGCAGTGGACTCGTCGGGCAAGCTCCCAATCAGGGATTCGTTCTGCGGCCTGCGGGCCAGCTCCTTCACGATCGTTCAGCACTACACGCTGGGGGCCACCTTGCTGCCACAGAACCTGAGCGGGGACACGATCCTACACGACGCCTGTCGCAATGGACGCCCCGACGTCGCTAACCTGGCGTTGTCTCTGGAGCCCAGGCTGGTCAACATCAAGGACGATGCCGAGAAAGTGCCGCTCATGGTGCTTATCAACAACTTCCCCACGAAGCCGATGGTCAAAACGCTCTTGGCTCACGGTGCCGATGTCAACATCCCCGACGGCCATCTGCGGACGTCCGTGCATTATGTGGCAGAGGTGGGGTACCTAGACGTCATGGAGATGTTCCTTTACGCCAGCGCTAATCTCGAATCTGTCAGCGAACAGGGGTGGACGCCCATACATGCTGCCATGTCCTACAGGCAGTATCCCATGGTGAACATGCTCATCGAGGCAGGGGCGAAGGTGAGAGCGTGTGTTTGTTTTTGTCTAAGTCTCCTCTCGCCGCACGCTCTGCTTCCCTGTAGCCCGTTCAGGGAGCGTTCTACAAGGCCGTCTGCATTTATGTTCCTGGCATTGTATGGGCCACATCTCTCTTCTTCCCTCCCTCCCTCCCTCTCTGTCTGTCTGTGTGTGTGTGTGTGTTCTCTCTCTCTCTCTCTCCTCTCTCTCTCTCTCTCTCTCTCTCTCTCTCTCTCTCTGTTATATACATAAGTAGGCTGGCAGGTAGATAGAAAAAAAAATTGATAGGTAGGTAACAGAGAGAGACACGTGTGTATACAAATCCAAGTAGCACTACAACCCACCTTCCAAGGCTTGTGATAGTTTCTTCTGTCGCTTTTGGAATGTCTTGTTTTGAAACAAGAAACGTAGCCGTTCTTGCTACTATTCCTCCCCCCTAACGGCAGATAGAGGTCTTGTGATTTCTTTGGTTAGAATCTAGACATTGATGAAGCATCTCACTTGCTTTAGGTTTTCACTATTGTGCACTTTTGATCATGTTCGGTGAAAATAATTCTTGCGTCATCCATGAAGGCCATTATAAGGGGCATTTTGTACCTACTTGTCATGGCTGTATTCAAGACGACCTTGCCAGCACAAACCGCATGGGAGAAATCATTCAGTCCATGTGTATGCCAGATTCCAGACTGATCTGTCAGTTGTGCATTCCTGTGAATAAGATCTCATTTCGAAGACATGGGACTAGTCTACATCCGTTTACCGGGTCTAGAATCCTTTTTTTTTCTATGCCCTACGTCTTGGGTTACTTTCCAAATCATAGTGGCATGCTCTACACGCCGGGCCCTTCCATAATGCCTCGTTTTCTTGAATCAGTCAGCTTGGCTGTTCCAACGTATAAATTGTTCCTTTAAAATGTTCAGAAGAAATATTGGTCTGACCTGACTGACGTCATTCAAGTTTTACTCTTTATTACCGGTACACTCCATCAGTGACAGTCCAGATGTCGCCGATGTTCACGTTTCTCCATGATGATCTCACCACTTTGGGATGCTGCTCAAGGACACTGGGACATTGCCTATACAGCAGACAGGGTATGCCATGATATGTAGGCTAAGATTTGGCTCTGTTTTTAAACCACTTTTCCCCCCTTTCTTATATTATCCAGCGTTCGTAGATTGTCATTAAACTCTTCCTCTCGCGCTGCAGGCCCGGCAACGCTCAGGACTACAACTGCTTCGCTCTGAGGGTTGGGATATGTTGCCAAGAGATGATGCTCAAGAGTTTCTATGCCCGTTGGGGATTGTGCCTGATTTTAAATGCTGGAACGGTTTTATGGTGTTGTGAGGCTGCCTGAACAACACTTACGGTTTCCTCTTTTTACTCCACCTCCTCCTCGCTAATTCCATTTCGATGAGGGCGAAGGGTTTTGCCTTCAGGTTTTCCTGAGCTCTTCTATCCCTTTCTATGCAGCTTCTGAGACGGCCTTAGTCTGTTTTCTTTTAGAAATCTCTTTCTTATTCGGATTGTCCATTTCTCTTGGTTCCTGGATCTTTTACAGTGTCTTTATTACTGGTTGTTTCTCTCTATGGGCGTCTCTACGGGTTCTGTGTACATCTCCATACGTGGTACGTTGCTGCTTCAGGATGTTCTTAACAGCGCATCCAGTCAGTGGATTTTCTTTTGTCATATTTTCTTTTCTCATTCCTGTGGGTAGGCAGAGTTTCTGGCGTTTGGAATCGAGGGCCTGGAACAGCTCTTAATTAACCAGCATGAATATCCTTGACAGTGTGGCTTGAATCCCACGTTATGTCCTGGCTTAAATGTGTTTCTTTTTCTGCACAAATGTAAAAGGTTTGATTATGGAAGTGTGCTTTCATGCGTGTGCTGCCAAATGTGGAGAAGTTTGTACGCAGTTTGTACACATTTATGTACCGTCGTTTGTATATGTGCAATATTAATGCAAATGCGATTTCGAAGATAGTGTATGCCTTACACAAATGCATTTTTTTTTCATAATACATGCAATGCAGAATTCTGAAGATTATATATAATACGCAAGTATACATTACCCATCAACAAAGAGTTGGAGACTGGGGAGGGGGGGGGGGGGGGGGGGGGGGGGGGGGGGGAAAGAGAAGGCAAGTGACAGGAAAGATCTGATGGTAGTACAAAAATCTCTCTCTTCACTGCTCAGGTGGACTACGAGAACGCCTTTGGAGAGACAGCGCTGTTCAAACGCCTGCCGCGAGAACGACAGAGACCTGTTCGAGCTCCTGCTCCAGTACCAACCCATAAACATCCACAAGGCCAACGTGGATGGCTGCACCCCGATGGAACTCGCCCGCATCCACGGGCGCGCCGACATGCTGCGGATCTTGCAACGAATCGACCGGGGAGAGAAGCTACTCCGTCCATGTATGTTCCTGTGCCTTCCGCTCGCTATATCTTACCAGTGAGGCCCAGGTCTGCTTAATTGAAAATGTACGGCTAGTGACGATTAATGATCACACCGATAAACGCCGTCAGGTGGCGGCAGGGTGTGTGTGTGTGTGTGTGTGTGGGGGGGGGGGGGGGGGGGGGGGGGGGGGGGGCGGGACGGGAGATGATGTTTAAAACGGCGACACCGTCACGGATCAAACGTGTCCAAAAACGCCTCTCAAAAGCACGGGAATATAATGTTGTTCGTTTGGGAGAAAGCGCTCATTATACTGGAAAGCACACGTTTACTCTGTCAAACAGTAACGTGAAGCGTGGAAGCAATCCTTTGACACGATTGTAGACTTTATCGTTCTGCCCTTTTTTTTTTCTTTTTTTTTTTGGTTAATTCTTTTTTTGGTCGGTGGACGTTCCGTACTGTGACCACTGCACCATTCCCTAGTCCAGGGTTCTCACACGGGTTTATTCTGAACGAATGCATAACCAAGTTATGGGATGTGTTTGTCTCTCTTTTATTTCCTTTCTCTACGCATTGCATTTCATTTGAGCTGGTCGTTCAGACTTTGCTTTTCAGCTGGTTGTTTACCGATACATGACCTTTTTTTTCTCTGTTTGTTTGTTTTGTTCTATATTGTTTTGTTATGTTTTTTTTTTTCTCTCAAAATTTTTGATGTTCAGATCTTGTTTATATCAAAGGACTTGTTCATTTCATTAAACGTGAATTTACCTACATACAGGTGTTCGTGCTGGCATGTCTGGAAACAGCAATATGTCTGTAACAAAAGAGTTAATTCAGTATTTAGATCGCTGAAAGCTGGATCAGCCACTTGCACACAAACGTGCGTGCTTATACGCCCACGTACGCGGGAACACGTACGCAGACAGAGGACTTTGACAGAAAAACTGACAGCTTAGTCTTGAGATGAAAAAAAAGAAAGACGACGGCTAATGTGCAATTGATTTTACAACATAGAAAAGGGTTGTTCGGATGGTTTGACCAAGGAAAAAAAAAAACGGTATACAATCGGTATCTTGATCTTTATTCGTCATGATAATTTCGGTCTGCATATTCATCCTCTCTCGCTGTTTCCCTGTGCATCTCCGGAAATTCGGTCCAAAGCTGGCAACACACGTACCCGCTAGTGCGCGCGTGCACACACACACACACACACACACACACACACACACACACACACGCACGCACGCACGCACAGCACGCATGCACGCACATACGCATGCACATGCGCATACACATGCATACACGCCCGCGCGCGCATGCACACACACACACACACACACACACACACACACACACACACACACACACACCCTCGCTAACGGTCTAGCTGGTGCAGCTTTTGTTATCCCGGCCTTGAAGGTGGAACGATCCTATCACATCGGAAAACATTTTTTCATATTTACAGCTAAACTCGTTGCTATTGCAATGGGCTTGAATTATCTGCTGAATCTACCCGTTTCTCTGTTTCATATACTGTTTTGTGTAGATTCTAAATCTGTTTTGCAAGCGCTAAATCATTTAATACAAAAGTAAGAGGGGAACTTGTCACAGAAAATTATTCACTTAATTCATTTCCTGTCTGTACGTGGTACCAGTGTCGATTTCTGTTGGGTTCCTTCTCATTGTGGATTATCTGCAAATGAATGGGCGGGACCGAACAGCAAAAAAAAAAGGTGCAAAGAATCATAGCCATTCTATTAAAATACAAATCCCCCTGTCCCTACAAGAAGGATGTTATCTTTTGTAAAAAAAAAAACTTGCTGGAGTTTTATAAAAACGCAGCAAGAAGAAAGAGATCTTTCTGATGACCTTCGGCGTAAAAAATCTATAAAAAACATTTTTTGGTGTCAGAAAAAAATTACATCATCATAGGCTATTCACAAGCATGGTAAAATTTGTAGATTTAGACTTGATGCATTTAAAACGAAATTCAGTCATAATGTAACGTGTGTATGTGGCAAAAATATCTCGCCGTTTCATGTTATTTTTCTTTGCCAGCAGTTGAAAAAAACATTTGCCTAGTTGGCTCTCAGACATTGAGCCATCCCGCTCATCTTTCGAAAAGTTACTTTCGAATTATTTACAAATATTTGACATTGTACAGGGACTGTATAAGAGTCCCATTGGTAACTTGATCTGATGATTCCTTGTTTTGAAAATGTTGTGTTAGGTTGTATTACAGTTTTTTTTTTTTTTTTATTTAGTATTGCCGACACCCCTCCCCTCCCCTCCCCCCCCCCCCCCCCCCCCCCCCCCCCCCCCCCCCCCCCCCCCCCCCCTCCCGACCCCCCCCCTCCTATCCAGCCTGATCCTGACCTTCCCTCTCCTTCAATGTCATTGGAATTTACTAATTAAACACACTTGCATATACAGTATTACTTAAGTATTTCTCTCTCACGCGGGTACACACTCACACATGTACACACACACGCGTGCACGCGCGCGCACACACACACATACACGCACACACACACACACACACATACACGTGCACACGTACGCACACACACACACTTGGCTTCTTTTTTTTTTTTTTTTTTTTTTTTTTGTGTCTAATATCACTTAAAGTGAAGAGACATTAAATAAGAACGAACACACACCTCGCTCTCTCTCTCTCTCTCTCACACACAGAGAGAGAGAGAGAGAGAGAGAGAGAGAGAGAGAGAGAGAGAGAGAGAGCCTTCCAATCCTCTTCTCCCCATCCATCCGCTATCTATTCTTTGCTGTTTTAAATCTGATCACTAAGCAAGTCAGGACAGCAGGACATCACCGCTCCCACAAGCCCTCACTCTCCGATTCATTGTCATACGAACAAGTAGGAGGATGGCAACATTCTCCCGTTTTCTAGTTCCTCCCCATCTCCCTCTTGCCTGTCGCTATACTCTCTGTTCCGCTGGGGGAGGGGGTCTACGTAAAAGTCAGTGTTTTGGAAAACCTCCGGTTTACAGCCTCTTAATTTTGACATCTACTCACTTCCATTCATGTCTCCTCGTCGGCTCTTTTTTCCGTCAAAGACCAAAATGTATTTCGAGTCGAAAACATCTCCGAATTACTGTGAATACCAACCAGACGCACAAGCTGATACTCTGGACAGTTTCGGCCATGGAATTAAACTGTCTGCCAATGGCTAGTTATCAATTTGGATTTGTTTTAAAGAGTGCTTCCAGAATCTTAGATGTGGTTATTTCTCAGCGACTTTTTTTTTTTTTTTTAATCTGATTTGACTGACGTTTTCCACGTTATTCGGTAATGAAACGGACCGTTCAAACTTCTGTCAAATTTTGATCTAACTTATGCCCTTTTAAATCCCAAAGCTCAGTTTAGTACACTTTTTTTTTGCACTGGAGTTTTTTCCATCAAACACGAGGATCTGACAGGTGGCGGAAAGTATCAAAAATTATCTAAATGAATTAGAAATATGCAATGCCGTTAGATTTCAATGAATCGGCTTTCGATTAGAAAATAGGACAAGAACGGACGGAATTCTTTTCGAGATTTTGCTTTTTCTTGGTTTTTTCTTTTCGCCGCTGTCTACTTCCGTAAGGTACCTTCTTTCCATTTCCCAGTCCTTCCCTT
>JADBJO010001909.1:182002-194502 GCA_016801955.1 Conus betulinus | reverse complement strand
CGATGCCCAGGCCATCGTCGACAAAAAAAAAAAAAAAAAAACGTTTCAAAAGAGATGGGTCTGGGCCCGAGCACTGACTGAAGACCTTTTTCTTCAACACATCCCACACACAGATGAGCATGGCGACTCTTCCTGTCTGCTTGAAACGTCGCCGTAGCGAAGGAGGAGTAACTGAGCGAGAGAAAACAGGTTCGGTAAGATGACGTATGGTATGAGTATGACTAACATGACGAAAGAAAAATAAAATATACCCAAGTGTGCGGGTAGGACCTAGATAAGTGCTGTCTTGAAAGGCTGAACGGACCAGAAGTGAATTGAAGAATGACATAAATAGAACTAACGTAACTGATGTTGGACTGAATGTTGTTTTAAAACAAAAAGCAATAGTCCTCCAAAGGGATGAAAACTGTACACAAAATCGCAATTCCACCATCCATCTTTCAAAATTTCGGCCATGTGGCCCTTTTTTAAGCGAAGAAGAAAAAAACAAGACAAAACCCAGTACCACTACGTAGATATATTGGTTGGATTGTTCGTTTGTTTTTCTCCGCTTCTCTTGAAAAGGACCACGTGGCCAAAATGTTTTAATATGAAGAGTTGACTTTGATTTTATGGAAAATGTTCTAGTTTTACAGCAGTCAAGCCATCTTTACGGAGAATGTTGCTCTACAGTGAAACAGTCTCCAAGTAACGTCCGGTCATGCAGTCTGAAGTAAAGGAGAATTCAATGACAGGTATCAATTTCTGATTCGTGTCCATGCTATACGTAGGAAGGGTTCCAAATTGGGGTTGGATTTCGAAGTCTAGATAATAATAATAATAATAACAATCAGAATGGAAAAAAAAACATGGAGAAACTACTATTGGTCTGACTGTTGAGCTTACAAATATTGGGAACAAGAATTTGGATTCACGTGGTTCGCTGTTGATGTCAAAAATTTTACGAGGGAGATTTCCTTCCAAGACAGCTTTTAAAAAGTGCGTCCAACGAGAGAAAATATCCACTCTTTGAAAGATTCACACACGGACGTGTAGAAAGACGGGTCGGGCAGCGGGCGGGTTTCTTTCCCGCTAATGCTCATTTTGCCATTCAATAGTAGCTTCCCCTTTATCAGCTGCTTTAATCACAATATCCGCTGTGTTGCGCAACACGTGTGCAGTGTGGACATCTGCTTAAGGTTGGAATGCTTGGGTTGTAGGATCTGAGATTCGTCTCCAGCGAAAGTCAACATGGTAATCAACCACGCGACTCCACCGGGTGGGAGACGCTTGATTATAGGCGGCGGAGGGAAAAGTCTGGCAGTGTGGGCAGGAGAGAGGTCTGGTGACGGAGGCAGCGCGGGGACTGGAGATTCAAAGTGCGCGGCCACACGCACACGTAGAAAAAAAAAAAAAAAAAAATCTTTGACAGGGAAACCGAGTAAGAACTGGGTTATGTAAGGTTTTATAGGGATGAAATGTAGGCCCTTAGAAAGAACTTGACACAGCGCTCCTTCACTTAGCATCCCAGGTTTGTTTCTTGAGCTGACTCTTCTTTGTTCAAACCTACTCCCCCAAACTCAGTGTTCCGCCCGCTCAGTATCACCCTCTCTGCTCGATACTTTGTTATCGCTCTTCAGTATTGGCCCTCCTCTATAGCCCCCCCCCCCCCCCCCCCCCCCCCCCCCCCCCCCCCCCCACCCCCCCCCCAATCCAGCTTTTCCTTTTGCTCAATATTCCGCCCACCCACTATAGAAAGCTCTTGTTCCGGGGAAGGGGTACGAACGGAAACTGTTCACATACCACAGTTTAAAAATCACGTGTGCCCGCGCACGCGCACGCGCACACCTGCACTCGCGCACAGACATGCCATACGGAAGGAGTATCGGGCAGAGCAGTATCGGGTAGGGGGAGTACCGGGTATGAGGGACACAGAGGGGAATATTAAGTTCACCCCAGCAGGCCAGTATTGTACCCCTCCGCCTCGCGCATACGCCAGTCAACTGGATCCAGCAACGTCAGCTCACAGATACAGACACCGAGCAGACGCTCACTGGACGCCGGAAAATCATGCGAATCCGCAAAGGTCAACAAGCACATTGTTTGTCTGTCTGTGAGCGTGTATGCTTAGTTGTGTAAATGCATGGTCATAAGTGTGGAAGTGTTTTTTTTTTTTTTAATCGGAGAGAGAGAGAGAGAGAGAGAGAGAGAGAGAGAGAGAGAGAGAGAGAGAGAGAGAATCGGTGTTTGCCAGTTTTTGTCCCAATTTCTTGAGAGAGAGAGAGAGAGAGAGAGAGAGAGAGAGAGAGAGAGAGAGAGAGAGAGAGAGAGAATAAAAAAAAAAGACTGAATATGCAGGTCTAATTGACAATGCAAGTACTCCTTTCAAATAATAAACATTTCATTCTACGTTAGCTGTCGTACTTCTTTTGATCTTGACAGTTTTTGGTTGTGGTCCTCCGTCTGCACATGCGTTTCCGTGGACATGGGCATATATGCATGTACGTTTGTGTACGCGTGGCTGGTTCAACCCTCATCGATCTAAATACTGCATTTGGTGTTATGTTAATAAACATAAAGCCGTTACCTGACACACCAGCATAACAAAATGTATGCATGTAAACAAGTTTAATGAAATGAACGAGTCACCTGATGTAAAGAAGATGCGAACATCGAAAAAAAAATTCAAGTACCATGTACCGACAACCAACTAGCGGTAAAGCAAAGCAAAAGTCAGAACTCCGATTTATATGAAATGCAAATAAAGACAAATGAAACAGAAGTGATACAAACATATCGTTTAACTTGTTTCGGTGTTCACTCATTACACCTGTGTGCGAATCCTCAAGTATGAATCACATATATCGCATACTATAGAAACAGTACAGAAAATAAATTCTTCGACGAAATCAAAATGTGTTAACAGTAGTACGAGACAGAACGAACACGTCTTGCAATTTCAGAAGTGTCGAAGAGTCTTTAACCATCACGTGTGTGTGTGTGTGTGTGTGTGTGTGTGTGTGTGTGTGTGAGAAAGAGAGAGAGAGAGAGAGAGAGAGAGAGAGAGTGTGTGTGTGTGTGTGTGTGTGTGTGTGTGTGTGTGCGCGCGCGCGTGTGCGCTTTCTTGCGTAACGGTTTCCATAACTCGAACGTTTATCACCATATCCTCCTCACCCCTCCTTCCTTGATGGCGGTTGACCGTCCTGATCCCCGTTCCTCGTCACATTCGTGACATTTCAACACGCGTCGTTGCAGACCTGGGCCTTTGAAAGGCGGCGTGGTGAGGAGGTGGAACCACCACGTTGGGGGGGACCATCTGACCCCGATCGATCTGCTCCAAGCACTCGAGGATCTCGATGTTCCCGTAGTAGTGGGCGAGTTCCATGGGTGTGCAGCCGTCCGAGTTAGCCTTGTGGATGTCCATGGGGTGGTACTGGAACAAGAGCTCGAACAGGTCGATGTCGTTCTCACGGCAGGCGTTGAAGAGCGCTGTCTCTCCAAATTCGTCTGCCTGCTCCACCTGAAAAAACGAAGAGAGAGATGCGTGGACGCTGTCACGATCGGAGAAACGTTCCACTTCCAGGCCATGAGATGTCCTCTTTTGTGTTCCCTCTGGTCCCCTTCCCAACCACCCACTTCTCTGCCTGCAAACTCTTGATGATGATAGAGCATGCTTATATGGCTTAATATCCAGAAAAATGCCTTATGTGCTGTACGAAAAGAAAAGGGCGTCTACGCAATACAAATACTGTCCTACATGGTGATGGTAATGTTGCCTATAGCCCAGCCCACTGCAAAGGGCCATATCGAAGCTGTCACCGCGTTGAAGTTAACGCACGAGTCATTAAAAAAACAACAAAACAAAAAAGTCATTCACGCAACTCTTTCGAAACATACCCTCCAAGCACACTGGAAAATGTCAAAATATTTCCACCGTAAGATCTTACGATTAGATGAAAAAATGTCAATCTCCCGCAGCAGAAACTCAAAGATCACATGAGGTGGAACATCTCTGAACAAGTTTTTCAAGGGGGTCGGCTGTGAAGTGTTTATGTCTCACATCATGCAAGTTTCAACACTCGAAAAGGATATGTATCACCGCGAGTGGTACGTGACATATACACATGCTCAGAAACAAGTCTGCGTCAGGTCATAAGACCCTCGGAAAACAGAAGCCTAGGATCAAAGCACGCTGCCAGGGGCATTCATACTGATCTGGATGAAGAATTTACGCCGAATAGCAGAAGATAAGTGATTGCTCGTTCTCTTTCATGGTCCTGAATGTCGTTCCTCTTGTCTAAAGAAGACGTAAGAGGTACCAAACGTCTTGTTTTGTCTTGTAACTGGTTTGTCCTTGTTTTCTGGCGGACTCACAAGGAATTATTCTTAAAATGTATTTCAATTTCCGCCTGCAGTCACCTCACTTTGAGACTTGTTTGGTGTTTGCAGCTCATGTTGGTCCCGAAAATTGTCCGGCTTCTACAGATGAAAGACACTGAAACTAACACAGTGAAATCAATGTCGGCCAAAAAGGATCGCGTCAACAAAGCGATGGTACAGTGCATCACCTGGTGTCACCGACGATGCGCTTTGCTGCCATCAAGACATCATCAAGGACACAACTTGTGGGAAGCGGTTTCACTAACCATGCTTGAGGACTGGGGAGACAAGGGCGTGAGATCAGATCAGCCCAAGCTAAAAACGTGCACAAAATGGAACGTTCTGGAAGCAGTTGGCATTGGAAAGGGAAGCCTCAAAGTAAGGAACGTCACAGAACACACACAAGCCCACAGGACAGGGGACAAAAGAATCAAACTAGCAGACCAAGGCAAATGGAATGCAGAAGGAGAATTTGCACCATCAATGATTAAGTAGATCAAAGCCACCGAGTGCTTTTGTTTCATCTTGTTTCGCGTAGGACACTGTTACTAAGGTGAAGCAATTAAGCCTTTAAGGCCAACACACAGCAAAGCTCATTTTCCACATTCGCTATCTGCTATCACCTGCATTCAGTGAAGGTCAAATTGAAGGGTTTAACGGAGCTTTTTCACGATCCACTGAGCTCAGTCTGTGAGACCATATGGTCCACATGTGCCAACTCAGCTATAGCTTTCCACCCCTCGTCACATTTTTAACGTACGGACATTTCTCCAGGACTGGATCTCCGCCTTTGGTTGTCGGTTGGCGGCTAGTTGTAGGAGTCAATGATGACTGTGATACAACTGGTTGCGCAGCGCAAGACTTTAAAAGATTAAAAACAGAGAGGGGGGGGGGGGGGGGTGATGGCTGGTAAGTGGTGGAAAAATGGCCGCCTCAGCTCTGCCTAGTGCGGTAGAGAAGGCACTGGCATTCTGCTGCTGGACGGTGTTGTTGTCCAAGAGGTTCCACTCCAAGGGTGTTCTAATGAAAATGGAGCATCTATATTGTTCGGTTGCAGTGGGTTGTATGACGAAGGCTCTATTGTTGCTGTAGATCTGCGGGGTGGGGGGGGGGGGGGGGGGGGGGTGGGGGGGGGGGGGGGGGGGGGGGGGGGGGGGGGGGGGGGGGTTGGCTTACACAGTGTGTAAATGTGGTTGGCTTGATTCTCTGCCTGGTTTGATCTACCGGGGTAAGGAAGGTTTTTTGGGTCACCGGCAATCTTGTACAGCATGGTGAGTCGAAGCTGTCTTCGGCGGTCCTCCAGAGGTGGTAGTTGGAGGTGTTGGAGCATCTTGGTGACGCAGCCTGAATCCCTGTCTCTGTAAGTTATTACAAATAAAGCGGGCGGCTAGTCGTTGGACCTTTTCAAGTCGATCGATGTCCTGCTTTGTGTATGGATCCCATGCCACAGTGCCGTACTCAAGGGTGGACCTGACGAGTGCAATGTAGGCAAGGCAGCGACATTCCTGTGGACAGTTACGGTTGATCCAGCCCTCCTGCACAGCCCCACGACATGGGCAGTCCATTTCAGGTCAGAAGAAATCTGTATGCCCAGGTAAGGGTTTTGGGTGGGCTTGCTTTAAGATTGTGTTGTTCAGGATGTAGAAGTGGCTTTGACCGGTTCGAGGTGGAGAGGACATGGCATTTATTCGCATTAAACGCATCCCCCACTGCTTTGCCCACTTTTCCAAGTTTTTGAGGCTTTTCTGGAGGATGAGATGGTCCTGAGTGGAGCGGGTTGGTCTGTACAGGAGGCAGTCATCAGCAACGAAGCGTACTGTTGACTCTACTGATGCCGGAAGGTCGTTGATATGGCACAAGAACAGCAAAGGGCCGAGCACGGTGCCTTGGGAGACCCCAGACCAGACTGCTGCTTCCTCAGATGCGTCGCCCTCCAGCACCACCCTCATCCTCCGCTTGGTAGAAAAGTTTGTAGCCATGTTAAGATGGGTCCGCGTATGCCACAGTGGTCCAGCTTCAGCAGAAGACGGTCATGAGGCACGGCGTTCAATGCCTTGCTGAAGTCTAAAATAATAATGTCAGTCTGGCAGCCTGAGTCATGGGAGGAGAGAATATCCTGCATGGTGGTCAACAATTGAGTCTCACAGGAATGACCAGCTCTGAATCCATGTTTCTATCGGTGAGGATTCGATGCTATTCCAGATGGTGGTGGAGATGACGGCAGATGATATGTCCCAAGATCTTGCATGGAACTGACGTCAGCGAAACTGGTCTGTAGTTCTCAGCCTTGTGGCGATCTCCTTTCTTTGGGACTGGTGAGACATTCGCAGATAGCCAGTCAGATGGACGTTGCCCTGTCGTAAGGGAGACCTTGAATATGGCTGCCAGCGAGGGAGCGGTTTTGTCTGCACATGTTCTAAGGATGCGATCTGAAATTCCATCTGGTCCAGAGGCTTTGGCTGGGTGAAGGTTTCGTAGCAGTTTTGTAATACCTTCTGTCTTGATGGTCAAATTGTCAAGTGTGGGGTAAGCTGTCTGCTGAAAGTCTGGTAGAGGGCTTTTTAGCTGGAGGTGTGAGGACAGACACAAATGTTGTAGCAGGATGGTTGACTTGGAGGCACTGTCGCTGAACAGGGTGGTGCCTTTCCGTAGTGGATCGACACCTGTGCTGTCTTGTGGTCTGGATTTCACATACTTCCAGAAGGGCTTGGTATTGTTCTCTTTCATGCCGTCTTCTATTGCGGTGTTAACAAATTTCCCATTCTACCTGCCGGAGTTTCCTTCTGCATTCTTCTGAGTAAAGCGAAAATTAGTCCAATTATTAGTACGCTTCGCTTGCTTGTACAGTCCTTTCTTCCAACGGAGCAACTTGCGTAGCTTATAGTTGACCCATGGCAGGTTATGGCTAGGTCGTCGGAGACTGGATGGTATGTGGCGCTCTACCCACAGACATTAAGGATGTCTTGAAGTGTGTCCACATGGATTCAACCTCTAACTCCTTTTCCATGCCTAGTTCTGAGTTAAGGCTGTCCCAATTCGCCTTGCTGTAGATGAAACATCTGTGTGGTTTCTCTTCGGTCCTCTGAGCTTGGACGTCAAAATCGGACACTATGATGTCGTGGTCGGAGATGCCAGGCACAGACACAGAGGTCTTACGGAGGCTGGGGTTGCTAGTAAACAAGAGGTCCAGGATGTTTCTTTCACGTGTGTTGTCATGGTAAATCTGTATCAAGAAGGATGAAGCTGTGATGTTAACGAGTGACTCTTGAATGTCTCTGTTTGGTGAACCTGGTGGTACAGCGCCACTATCCCAGTCTATATATTTGGGCAGTTGATATCGCCACCAAGTATGACATGCTGTAAGGGGCTTCCCTTTTGCTGAATTTTGTCTAAAGTTGCTTGTAGTGTTCTCATGTCCTTTTGAATTTATGTGTGGCATGTAGAAACAGCCGAATAACATCTTCCTTTGCCGCTGAGTGTTGGCTTCTATCCAGACCATCTCTGCATCTGCATCAAGCTCAGGGCACGCAGTGGCGGTTAGGCTCTTGTGCAACAGCACGAAAACATCACCCCTAAGTGAGCTGCGGTCTTTCCTGAAGCTAACGTAGTTGCTGGGGAAAAATCTCTGCATGCTGGATGTCAGGCTGTAATCAGGACTCCGTTTGATATCTTCAATAGCCGCAGCGAGCTCTGCCTTCTTGTTAGTAAGGCACTGACAGTTTACAGCCATCATACACAGGCTCTTTCTTTCTTGTCAGACAGATTACTTCTGGCCTGTTGAGGGTCAGGTGTATAGGGGGTGGGGAGGTTTCTTTATCATGGCCACTACTGCAAGAAGGTGAATGGTGAAGACTTTGTGATTTCCTCGAAGGATGTCTGAGACAAAGGCTGCTGGTTTTCTGCGGGCTGAAGCGCTTGCTACTATTCACTTGCGGAATGCTGCCATCAAGTTCTGAAAGTGGCGAGTAGTAATTGTGAAGCTCACTTGCCAAACTCCTAAAGGTAAAGGAGGTACAATCTATACCATCACCTTTAGGACAAATCCATTGCACATTGGAGCGTTGTAGGGGTTCGAAGTCCGCTATGCCCAATTCAAGACAGGATCTGTGGTACCAAATATCACATCCATAGTATGCAATACAATCTGTCCATTCAACATCTATGTCACACAGGCCACAAGGATAAATGTTCTGTGCTCTTGGTCCAGGATTGACTTGCACATCGCCGGCAAGCAGCAACGAAAGAAAAACAAGTGCACTGACCTGTCGATGGTGTTGGTTGTGCTCTTTGATAACTTCCTTGAAATTACCTCCTGCCGAGCGTAGACCAAGTCTGGTTGGTTGGTTACTGCGTCTGCAGGTCTGGTGGTAAGGATATTCGAGCAGAACACGATCAGACAAACAAGTCCAACTGAAATTCGAGTTTCCAGGTTTACATTTTAAAGAACTCACTTGAGACGGGAAGTTCCAAGATGGCGAGAGAAGAAGGCCTACGAAGTCGATTTTCAAGTTGGGTGAAAATTGTCCAGTGTGTGAGACAAGACCTGTTTTTAACGATGCATACAATTTCTTGTTGTTGATAGGCACTTTCTGAGATGAAATTAAAAAAAAAGACACAGCCCAAACTGCCGAAGGAAATTTAATTTTCTTGCTTGCCAATGTTGGGAGGAAGCTACTTGTCTTAGCGCATGCGCAACCAAGGACTAAAGGCCACGCAGAGAACCTACGGCTTATAGATCCAATTACAATGCTTACAACTGCCTTTTACAGTCATTTCCCCTAAGGCTGAAGAGGGTGTAGCTGACTTGGCGAGTTCATTTTATTTTATTTTTTCCTTTAATGCATAAGTGATTCTCGCAACTAGGATATTAGAATCCAGAGGCAAGCGTGTTTGGTTCTTAGAACAAAACAGCAATCATTTGCAAATCCTGTTGAACTCCCTTTGACGGAAGTATAGAGATTTCACAAGCACCGGGGGATAGATTCCTTATTGTGGCCCCTTTGATCCGAATGGTCTTTCTAAGATGCTGTTTTCACTGGGACCAATGTTAGGCACGTACTTAAGGTCTGACCAGCGCGTTGGGCTAATGTCTAGGTGAAACATCTGCTAAGTCGTAGCCACGAGACCCTTTTATCAAAATCTGATTTCATTTTTTTTTTTTTTCATTTATCCCTCAGGTTTAAATCATGCGCAGTGTGGCCTCAAAACTTAGCGGATGTGGTGTAGCGTATACGGACTAGTCCGCACGCGGTGACGCCTCGATGAAACATAAGCGGACAGAATTTGCTGTCAGATCAATTCCATTACAGTCGTTGTGGTCAGATCTCTCTCTCTCTCTCTCTCTCTCTCTCTGTCTGTTTGTCTGTCTGTCTGTCTTGCACCAGTCTTGGAAACAGGTAGACTTGTGGACTGCAATGTTACTTGGATTTCGGTATTGAAATCTTGTCAAGCATTGGCGTGCACGCACATTCCTCTCAGAGAGAGAGAGAGAGAGAGAGAGAGAGAGAGAGAGAGAGAGAGAGAGAGAGAGATTAATGGTGTGCGACGAGACGGGGTTTTAAGAAGAAAAAAAAAACGAAATAATAAAAAGAAAAGAAAAAGAAAACGCTCTCACCTTAGCCCCTGCCTGCATGAGCAACTGATCTGCACCATGGCATGATGCCTTAAGGACATGGCAGTGGTGGAATTCGGGGAGTCACCCCGTGCTTGTCAAAACAATGGATGTCCGGCCTTTCCACTGAAATAACAGCTGCATGATGTCCGTGCCCCAGTTCCGCCGCGTAATGCACGACGTCCGCGCTCGCCGTCGGGGATGTTTGACGTCGGCACCGTGAAGACAGCAGCGTTTGAATCATGTCCATGTCGGGTGTCGGAGCAGCTGCGCGCGACACATGAGCGTCACTTCGTCGACTTTCGTCCTTTGATGTTGATCAGATTGGGCTCCAGATGCAGCACCAGGTGAGCGACATCAGACGTCCCCTGCGACAAGCGTCGTGCAGATAGTTGTCCCCGCTTAAGTTTCCTGCGGCAGCAACTGGTGGTCCCAGAAAGTAGTTGCTGGCAGATACGGGTACAGGCTGGCGAGGCGTTCAGGCCAAGGAACGTGTCCATGATGAGGGAGTTTTGCCCAGGATGTCCCTGGCGTTGAAGTCCGCTCCAAAGCTTGTGCAGCAAACCTGATGACCCTCGTTCTGGGTTGAAGCTGCGGCGTGGTGGAGAGGTGAGTAGTCCCACGGGGATCCCGTTCGTTCACCGAATGCCCGGCCCTGCACCAAAGCTCCGTCCGCGGGGGACCTTCTTTATGAGTCCCGTCTGAGCCCCGCGTCCTCTTCTCTCCCTATCCTAACTCACCCCATCTCGGTCACCTTCCTTTTGTCGTGGGCAGGCGTGGGCCTTTCCACTGTATCAGTTCCTTGTAACCTACCCCCCACGCATTGCCTCCTTTGTCTGCGCGTGAAGGTCTTCCGCTCCTCCTCGCCACCATGCTAAGGAAGAGAACCCCACTTGCAATGAGGGGACAACCCGGTCATTGTTCCAGGTGAGGTTATGCCCCTACTGTCTCTGCTAATCCGATGGCTTTCCATCCAGCCTCACTCATTGCCAGTAGCCACAGCCAACCAGAGTAACAAAACAACAGCCAACAACATTGCAACCACCACCACCACCCACAACTGACGACTGCTACTGCTACGGCTACTGCTACTACTACTTTCTGCCACGTGAACCAATCTCGGCAGAAGAGTTGTGGAAAGATAGAACGTGGCCCACGTGGCAAACTGAAAAAATTTCGGTCCCGATCCTTTACCTTTGGTAGAAACTGGAGAGAGAGAGAGAGAGAGAGAGAGAGCGAGAGAGAGAGAGAGAGAGTAGAGAGAGAGAGTTTGACAGAAAGAATGCTTCAGAGAAGAACGCGCCTCGACACAAGAGTTTTGGGCCCTGAACTCTGTACACTCTAAGGGCGCCGTGCCGCTTACAGGCCATGACTTCATGCTCGTCTGATGCCAACGTTCTTTTTTTCTTTCTTTTCTTTCTTTCTTTTTTTTTTTTTTTCTGGCGCCGCCTGGATTCATATCCGCAACTTTTAGATGGGTGGGCGTCTCAAGGTGTGTGTCTTTTCAAACGGATTGTCTTACGCACTTCACAAAAAAAAAAAAAAAAAAAGGTAGATGGGACAATGAGGAGGTTCAGTGTGAAGCTGCTGATCAATGGTTTCCTTAGTCATCTGCGAGTGAGTGAGCGAGGCAGTGTGTGTGTGTGTGTGTGTGTGTGTGTGTGTGTGTGTTGAGAGAGAGAGAGAGAGAGAGAGAGAGAGAGAGAGAGAGTGTGTGTTGTGTGTGTGTGTGCGCGCGCGCTTGTGTGTGTGTGTGTGTGTGTGTGTTGTGTGTGTGTGTGTGTGTGTGTGTGTGTGAGAGAGAGAGAGAGAGAGAGAGAGAGAGAGAGAGTGTTGCGCGCGCTTGTGTGTGTGTGTGTGTGTGTGTGTGTGTGTGTGTGTGTGTGTGTGTGTGTGCGCAAGCGTGTGTGTATGTGTGTGTGTGTGTGTGTTGTGTGTGTGTGTGTTGTGTGTGTGCGCGCGCGCGCGAGCGAGCGAGCGAGCGAGCGAGCGAGAGAGAGAGAGAGAGAGAGAGATTACGCGAACGTACGTGCGTGTAAGCCCCGCCACATTTTCTAATGTACCTTCTCCAGAGCCATGACATAAGAGGGAACAGATTCCTTCGTTCCCAAATGCCCGCCCATTCACCCAATGGCAAATACACGTCGCTGATTTTGGCGACAAGTGTTCGCTTTTCACTCGGACACAGTCTGTTTCCTCCAGTCAAGAAAAAGGGGGTTGATGGGTTGATGGGGGGGCCGGGGCTGGGAGTTATATCAGCCACCCCGCACTGAGCAATCGAGTTATCTTTCTATCAACCATCATATGGCACAGCACGAGGATCACGTAGTACTGGTGGGTCCTTTACATGTTTTAGCCGCCCCCCCATCCCCCCCCCCCCCCCCCCCCCCCCCGCAACTCGCCTCCCATCACCATCACCACTACTACCCCCAAAGACGGATTTCAGTCTGTCGGCTATCGAGCAGTGTGTGTGTATGTTTTATTCAATAAAACCTTTGAGATTTTTTCCCGTTACCCCCCCCCCCCTCCC
>JADBJO010001909.1:144502-162002 GCA_016801955.1 Conus betulinus | reverse complement strand
CTCCTCCTCTCTCTCTCGCTCGCGTCTCTCTCTCTCTAGCGATCTCGGCTCTCTCTTCGCTCGCGCTCTCCCTGGCTTTAATTTAATATCTCAAATATATATATATATATATATATATATATATATATATGATGATTAAAAAACCTTCATCAAATACTAGGGATATTTTATTTTCATTATTAGAGCGTGGTTGGTACAATCATATGTTTTCATATCCTAGTTTTTATTTGTTCATTTTTCTATATACATCTGTTTGATTGCACACTACTTACTACCTTATAATCAGTGTTTGCAGACTCCCGCACGTACCAAATAATATTATATGTTTCAAGAACTATCATCGAAACCGATACTAGTTGTTGTTAACACAATTTAATTTACCCCATTGGGGTTAACATATTCAGTTTGGAGAAGGAGAAAGAAGAGAAGAGTACACTGAAAAGCTTTTAAACTCCACGGTAAAACCCTCCGCTACCACCTTCCCCAATTTCATCACTTTTTTTTGACCGCAACCACCCCAACTTTTTTTTTTGCTCTGCTTCCATAACAAATACCCCGCACTTCCATTTTCTCTACCCTCTAAAAACTGTATTATAACGCACACCACCCGGGGTTTCGCTTATGTTGAAACATCACGAACCCCGATCCAGAGTTACTCTCTCCTTGTATTCCCGTACGCTCCGCTACCTATTTGGGGACACGCCCCACCCCCCCCCCCCACCCCAACCTTGCTTCCCTACCCCCCCCCCACCCCCCTCACCTTGGAAACCACTAAGACTCCCTCGGAAAGAGTACGTCCATCAGCAACTGCCAATCGGTTTGATGGGATGTAGGGGACAATGATGAAAAATCCACAAACTGGGTCTTCCGCGGTATGTTTAATATTTAGTTTGTCCTAAGTTAAAATAGGTTATAAAACGAAAATATTTAACTAAAAAAAAATCTGAGATCACCACTACAAGTGTAGTAAGGGAAAATTATTCTTGAGTTGGGGGGACAGAAGGGAGAGATCAAGAAATTTAGGTTAGAAAAGAGAATGAGGGAGACCCTACCTAGTACTAATGCACTGGAAGGGGCCGGAGGGAAGGGACCGGGGCATGACGCGTGTGAGAATTTATCTAGATTGGCGATTTTTGTCAATTGGGCCACGGGGCGCGCTTAAATAAGTTGGGGGTACAACCAATCTAGGACCAGATAATGGCGATGAGGCTACTTTTTCGTGGTGGTTAATAAGGAATTAAGGTAATCCCACTACTTGTTTTTTTTGTCTCTGCCCCATCTCCCGTTTGTTTCCCCCCCATTTTAGATCCCTTTTTTACTATTTGCACAGATGGAGGGAGAGTTGTTTTTTTGTGTTTTTAGAAGGGACGGGGGAGGAAGAAGAAGGAAATGGAAAGAGAGAAAGGAAAGACAAGAAGGAGAGAGAAAGGGAGGTATGTATGTACTGAACGGATGCAGAGAAAAGAGACAAAAGAAGGAAGAAACACAGAACGAGAGAAGGAGGCCCTATGCCGGAGAAAGGCTGTACTGAAGTGAAATTGCCAAAACCACATAATGGTCTAGATTCTCCTGTTATGTGTGTCTGCCCAATAAGCGAATATTCTTCTGTAACTGAAATAAACTTCAATTAGGGCTGGTGTTGCAACCTCACGGCCGGAGATAGATTAGTATGATAAAAAAAAAAAGGTGATTTCGTCTTGCTGCCTCGTGACTGTGAAAAACTGTTAGTTATTTCAGTCTCCCCTACTTCAAAGAATCGACCGCTGCTGACAAGTTAATCGCTCAAGGTTTGTATAAATTAAAAAACCGGTAGGGTGGGGTATTGGGTTTGGGTAGGTGGTTGTGGCGTTTGTTTATTTGCATTGGATGGTCAGAAAATTGAAGTCATTCAGGTCGTCTTGATATGGATTTTTGCATTGGCAATCAATAAAGGTACCCGGTCATCTTTGTACTATACTGGGCCTCTTGTCACTTTAATGACGTCAACCAAGGCTCGGTTCGGAAATGAGGGTACGGTGGCAATGAAAGGGATTGAAGATTTGTGGTCGAATAGCGTGCGTGTACGTCTTAGGACTTACTTTGTTTTAGTGGTCTTTGGTTCCGTTCGTGTTTGATGTTGGGTTTGCTTTCGTGTTGGAGGGGTTGTGTACTTGGGTTGTGTGCGGCTAGTTTTTTCGTTTTGGTGGCCTGTTTGTTATTCCTTTTGTTCCAATAGGGTTATGTCTTATTGTTTGGTGTGTTAGTGATGGGGTGTTGTTGTTGTGTTTGTTGTTATTATTACCTGATTATTCTTCCAAAATCAAGGTCTAATCTCTCCCTCCAATCTACCCCCTATATCTTGATCTCCAACCTCTCTCTACCTCCTATATCATCCCATCCTCTCGCCTCGCTCATCTCTCTCTTCCTCCCTCTCTCTCTTCCTTCTCTCTCTATCCTCCTCTCGTTGGTCCTAGCTCTCTCTCTCCTGTCTCTCTGTCTCTCGCTCTCTCTCCTCTTCCGTTCTTTTCCTATCTCTCACCTTCCGTTTCTCTTCTTTCCTCATTCCTCTCTCTCTCTGCCCTTGCGCTCGGCTTCTTCTTCTAGTCTCTTCTCTCTCTAACTCTGGTACTGGAATAACAGGCCCCCCCCTGTTCCTTTTTTTTATTTTTTTTTTTTATAACTCAAGAAACAAACAATGCACATCACCCCAAACACCAATTGTGCGGTAAGTTTCAACCCGGAAACGGTTTTTGTTGGAAAGACACAGCAGCCCTTATCCTCACCCCCTATATGGGTGACCACTAGAAGAAAAATCTAAACACACCAAAAAACTCTGAAAACTGATAAACCCGTGCCATTGGTAGAAAAAGGGAAACAAGCTCTTAAACCCAAGACACGGTGCTACAGTTTGGGAAAGAGAAACACGACTCAGGCCGTGGTTTACGGTTAAAATATAAAGAATGGAAACCACCACACTGTCTTCTGTGTACATAGAGCCACACGGTGCCAGTGGCTGAGCAGAGAGAATGGGTTCTGCCCATTTCCTTGTCTTCGCTAGAAGTCACTCTGGGGGAGACCGACGAAATTTAACAGATCATTAGCAGGACAACGCAACCACACGCGAGTGTTCAAGCCTAAGGAACCGAAGGCGAAGGAAAGAGGAGGAGATGAGGCCGGGCCTAGAACCAAATGGAGGCGCGAGGGAGACGGACGACACTGGAGGAGCGGAGAGACTGAAACACATCAGGCGTGACCAAAATGTGAGGAGGATGACACACAGGAACAGCCCAGAAATTCATGAGCGCCGATGCCGAAGGGTCGTCGACGGCCTATGTCCACGGGACTGAGTTCTGCGACATGGGCATAATGAATTAAATGACGAGGCAATTGTTACCAACAGTCTAATGGACCACACGAACGCTGTAAGACATGCTTGACGTTTGTTGCACGGATGCTCGAATTCTTCGTTCTTGAGATGCTTAAACGTTCAATGATACTGTCACGCTTTTTTAACTAGGAGGGGCAATAAGGGCCTTGGCCCTATAACCCCGTGGGGTGCGGGATGGGTATATTAGTTTTAGAGAAGGATAATACCAAACAAAAATTCTTTTTTCAAAAAATAATCAGCACGACATGTGGGATGGAAGAGAAAAGTCAGAGAAGAGCACCTCAGAGCATGCTGCCAAGACTGGCTGACACACATGTTTGGCCTGGGCACTAGCAGCTGAACTTGGAACTGCTTACATTGGAACCAGCAGCTCCTCTAGACCCTGCTGCTGTTTGTGGGGTCGGAAACGAATTTGCCTGCCCCGCCTCCTCCTCATTCCCATCCCCAGCCCTTCCTTCTCTCTCCTCCTTTGTTCTTCTCTACCGCCTATCTCTCCCCACCTCTGTCTTCAGCTCTCCACTCTATCTCCATGTCTAAATGTCTTAAATCACGGTTTTTTTTTTTTGCCCCCATCCACCCTGCTTTCACCTCCTTGCAAATCACCCCCCCCTTCGCGAACCTAACTTATTAATCGACCTCCTTCGTATAGGTAGTGTGACCGGCATTGTTTTTCCCTCGCTCGGTATTACCCTAAGTTTTCTGCGTTTGCATCCGCTACCGATCGTCTGTCTGGGTCTGTCGGCTCGTAAGCTCGCTAGACTCTCGCTCTCTTATCTCATCTCCTCGCTCTCTCGCTCTCTGCTTTCAGAATCTTCGTGAAGGTTTCTTGCCCTTTAATAGACAGTGCAACTAATACTCCTCAGAACCTTTTCCAACCCAGTTGGTGCGCGGCGTCCATTCCTTGTCACAAGGAAGGGTGAATCTGTTCAAAGACCTCGCCAAACATTGCCCTGTTTCTGCTTCGTTCCTGCACCACAAGTTCTGCGTCAGGGGATTTGCTTACGCCTCTCGAATTTCAAGCTTTTTCCTCCACTCAACCAAATGCCACACCCCTTTTTTTTTCTAAGAATTTTTTTTAATGCTCTCCCCTTGGTTTTCTACTGGACCTGGTTTAGCTCCCCCGTGCTCAAAACTGTCATCGTCGACATCCCTTCTAAGGTTTACTCGCGCACCTGTTGCACACTACCACCATCAAATCCATTTACCCGTCGTTCTGCATCGTTTAGCTTTTTAAATTGCATCCTGAACCTCTCTCGTGTCTCTCTCTCTCTCTCTCTCTCTCTCTCTCTCTCTCTCTCAGACAACACACCACACACAAACATAAACACACATGCACGCACGCACGCGCGCACACACACGCACACACACACACACACACACACACACACACACACACACACACACCACACACAAACACACACACGCACACGTTAGCTTTCTCTCTAGAAACACTGTCCAGTAAAGCGTCGACACCATACAGGCTACGATCCAATATTGTCGCTTGGTCTGCCTTAGTGAGCTGTCATGCTGACATCAGCTTTTTAACTTGTTTCTGTATGTTTTCATCGTTTTTTTGTTTGTTTGTTTGTTTTTCATTACACATTTATCTATGTGTCTATATATTTATCTATCTATCTACACACACACACACACACACACACACACACACACACACACACTCACACACACACACAAACACACACATCTCTCTCGTCTCTCTATCTCTCTCTCTCTCTCTCTCACACACACACACACACACACCACACACGCGCGCGCGCGCGAGCGCGCGCGAACACACGCCACCACACAGCGCGCGCACGAACGCTCACAAGTGTTTCTTCTTAACCTTCGTCATGTTATGCATGTTTTTATTCTACTTGGCACCACTCGTAGTTGCTTTTCTAAAAAGAAGAAATATTTTAATTTTTTTTTTTAGGCGGAGGGGGCACATTTTCGCTGAAAACAACAGAGACCAAGTAAAACAGGTATTGTCTGGCAGGCGTATGAACGTAGCAGATCCCTGAGTAAGTAGATTTTTTTCTTTCTTACCCCCCCCCCTCCTCGAATAGGTGGGAACGTAGTTTTGTGGTCCATAAGCTGACAAATACCATATGAAGATGTTTAAGACGTTGGAAAAAGGGTATAATCTGATCAGCAAAACGAACAAAAATACGCATTTTCTGGAAGAAGAATATGCAGAAATATGTATAAAATGAAGGAAATATAGATGGCCTGACAAACAGCTGAAGAAAGAAAAGGACCGGGACGAAAAGGGTGGAGGGGGGGGGGGTAGGAAACAGAAATGTTATTTGAACTGTGGAAGACAATATAACATTGGGAAAAAAAAAAAAGGGTTTTGTCTAAATGTTTGTTGAAAACATTTAAAAGACGTCTTTGGAATGTGACATTGCGTCTTACTGCAATTGTGTGAATTCAACAAATACCTCAATAATTGGACACGGAGGTATTTGACGCATATAATAAAAAACAACATAGGGGATGCAGACAGCGCAAAACATGTATATAGCGGACCAGCAGGTACATACAGATCCATAACGTTTGACACATGTGCTCAAACAAAATCAGAGAGGGAATGTAGGACAGTCCCTTATACATGAATGTAAACAGCAGAGAAAACATGGGGTAGGACTCGGTGTCTCGGCATATGTATGGAGCAACCAGATTTCCGGGGAGGAAACAGCATGAATAAACACAGCAGGAAACCTAGGGAAGTAAACAGAGTGAGAAATATGCATGTAAACAGCAGAGACGGTGGAAAGTAGATATGATGGTATTACAAAAAAACAGGCAAGTGGAAATAGAAGCGAAGTTTCGCAAATGTGTAGTAACTGCAAATGTACGCGTGATAGCAAACTTTTTTCTGACATATTTGTCTCATCAAGCAGCTGAGGTTTAGAGAAATAGGCTTTTCTCTCAGGTTATCTACAATGAAACTCAGGACATGTCAGAATGAAGGATTTAACTTACAGGCATGTGGCACCCAGTGAGACAAAAACGAAAAGAAAGTATTGAACAGAAAGGTGCTTAGGCATTCAATACCCTGATTTATGCCGAAAAGCTCTCTCTCTCTCTCTCTCTCTCTCTCTCTCTCTCTCTCTTCTCTCTCTCTCTGTCTCTGTCTCTCTCTCTCTTCTCTCTCTCTCTCTGTGTCCTCGTCTCTCTCTCTCTCGTCGCCTTTTCTTTCTTTCTTTGCTTGTGTGTGTGTGTGTGTGTGTGTGTGTGTGTGTGTGTGTGTGTGTGTGTGTGGGTGTGTGCGCGCGCGCGCGCGCGCGCGCGCGTGCGGCGTGCGTTGCAGGGATGATGTCTGGTGTTTAAGTTTACCGTTATAGCTGTTACTAAAAGGCCCTTAATGGTTTTCATCTTTATGGAGAATCTCAGACAGGTCTTGGCTGAATTTTTTTCCCTGGAAAATTGATAACTATGTTCATTATAGGTCGCAGATGATGGCCGATGTTTACCAGAATAGCCATTACTAACGGTTACACCAACCCAAGACGGTTTTTCCTCTTTATGGAATATCTCACACGTATTTAGGATGAGCTGGGAGTACGTTATATGCTTTGCATCTTGTTCTTTCTTACGTCCTTTCTTTCCTTTTTTTTTTTCTCGTACTCTCTTTCTTTCTAGTTGCAAAGTGAAACGACTGCAGGCGGAAATCTAAACAAATCTTAAATAAATGTCAGCGAACCGCCCAGAGAAACGTGGACAAACGAGTCACAAAACAAACCACAACGCGTTTCGACCTCTTAGGTCTCTTCAGGTGCAACAAAAATGAAACAAATAACGAAAATGCACTTAGCTTTGATCGCTTGAAGGCGTAAAGAACGAATTCTTTCTTGCGCTGAACACAGAAGCGATCAAAGCTAAGTGCATTTTCGTTATTTGTTTCATTTTTGTTGCACCGAAGAAGACCTAAGAGGTCGAAACGCGTTGTGGTTTGTCTTGTGACTCGTTTGTCCACGTTTCTCTGGGCGGTTCGCTGACATTTATTAAGATCTCTTTCTTTCATTCTGTCTTTCCTGCTCTGTTTCACTTTCTTTCTTTATCTTCTGTTTTTTTTTTTGTCACTGTTCGTCTCTCTCTCTCTCTCTCTCTCTCTCTCTCTCTCTCTCTCTCTCTCTCTCTCTCTCTCTCTCTCTCTGTATGTGTCCTAAGCCATTCTTCACACAGTTTTGACCGTATTGGAATAGTGGACGCAACGAACTCCTGTCTGTATATTTGTATATCTAGAAAATTACTTTGAATAGCTGTCTCTCGCTCTCTCTCTCTCAATCTCTCTCCTCTCTCTCTCTCTCTCTCTCTCTCTCTCTCTCTTCCCCCCCCCCCCCCCCTCCCCCGGAGTAGCTTATCTTGCCCGGCTTCCAGCAAGATGACTTTCTAACAACAAAGCAAAAAGTTTGTCAAATTTAGTTGATAAGCTGTTCACAATCCCCGTACATGGTCTACCGTCGCATTTAGAAAGTGTTTTCAATGCTCTATACAGCAAATGTCGCTGTCTTCGTACAAAATGGAAGGTAGAGAGAACCAAACCATTGTTGTGTTCTGACTGAAAGTAGCAAGACAGTTTTCTCAGTCATCTGACGGTGACACTGTTGTGTGAACCGGAGAAAGTGCCTGTCACAAGTAACAAGGGACTGGAGAACAGCCAAAAAACACAGAGAACAGAAGGTGAGTCCATCTTCTTCCCCCTCTGCGCTCTTTTGCCCAACCCCCTCCAAGTTTATTTTACAGTGGGAAAAAATACTAACGTGCTAATGTATGCAAAGTGAAACCGCTACCCCAGTGTTGGACAAAAAAAAAGACCTACAGACAGTGGCAGTGCTCCATGGTTCTGAAAATACAAAGATGTCCGAACATGTTGATGAGCCTGAAGAAGATTTAGATGACGTGTGCTGTAGTGTGCCGGTAAGCACGATACAATCAACGCACACACACACACACACACACACACAGGATGTGACACACAAACTCAGCAGAACAGAAGGCAACGTTGCTGTCGGAGCAGGCAGTACAGTACAATATTGCAGGAAGATCATGGACATGATGCAGGCCAGCAAATATTGAAGTGTCCGAAAAATAATGCAAACACCATATATCGCATTCTTCGGTGGTTCAGGGATTACGAAGAAGATAGTATACGTTTGAGTGCTGGTGAGGAAGGAAATCCTTGTCTGGATACGTCCTAGAATCTGTTAGAAAATAATTGAAACAATGACTGTAAACTCACTTTATAACAATTGTTATCTGTTGCATGTTAAACGCGTCATTACCGCAATATGGCTTCCATGTTGCGATGAATTGTATCGATTTACATAACGGTTATGATTGATTTTGATTTCGGCCTCCCCCCCCCCCCCCCCCCCCCCCCCTTTCCCCCTTCCCAATTGTGAATGGGCTATATGCTTAAAACACAATGAATTATGTGAGTCTTGAATCTTGAGTCTCTCTCTCTCTCTCTCTCTATCTCTCGTCTCTCTCTCTCTCTCTCTGTGTGTGTGTGTGTGTGTGTGTGTGTGTGTGTGTGTGTGTGTGTGTGCGAAAAGCGCGCGCGCGCGCGCGCGTGCGTATGTTTAAAAGACTCACTGATTTTTTTTTTCCACTAAAGTAAGGAAACAAACTTAATCCAAACTGCAACCCAACATCTCTGTGACGCTTCCACTGTCCCAGTGTTCCCTGTCCCCATTTCCTCCACTCCCTTACCTCCATCCCACCCCCCCGCCATCCCCCCCTCTCCCTTCCCCCCCCCACCCCCCCCCACACCCCCCGCCCACAACACCCCTCCCTCTCCCTTCCCCCCCCCGCCCCCCCCCCCCCCCCCCACACCCACACACCCCAACACACACACACACCATACCTTTCTGCCCGTCCTTGCCTCTGCCCGTCCTTACCCTGTAGGCGTCCTCGTTTTACCGTCCCCCCCCCCCCCCCAACCCCCCCCCCCCCCCCCTCGGCACCCCAACCCCACCCCCCCCCCCTTCCGTTTCTCATCCACGTCCTCTCTATCCCCTTCCTTAGAGCCCCTTGAAATGTCAACATCGCTTTGGTACAGAGTTGGATTTTTGTTGTGTTGAAATGCAACTGTCCGGCTGATGAAGCGATTGGCTCTTCATTTGCTGGGTGAGGTGAATGAATGAGTCACCGTTCCAAATTTGTAGACAAGCAGACAAACACTGTGGGTTTGTACTGGGAAAATAGATAAAGACAGTACATAGACATAGACACCTAGAGACATTTAGGCCGACTAACATAGCACTAATATATATATATATATATATATATATATATATATATATATATATATATATATATATATATATATATATATCAGAAACTGTTTGAATATAGTGAGAAAACCAGCCGCCATCGTTGCTCTTCGCGGTGTGGACACAATTAAGTGGGACCTTGCATCATCCTTCTAAACGGATATTGGGTTTTCTATAGCCTTGAGGTCAGTGCCACCCCCTTCCTTCCCCCTCCCCCCGCCTCCCCCAACCTCTTCAGCCCCTTCCTTTCCTGCTATTATTCCCTTACCGTTGTGTATTGTAGCGGCTATATAATCAAGCTGTCTATGCATTAGACTGACGCCATTCCAACGCCATTGCACTAATGTTTGAAGATTGTACCAGCGGGATGTAATGTCATTATGTTCCAGAGCTTTGGAAGACTAAAGTGTCAAGACCAACAGGTGATAATTGCAGGAGCTCATGACTATGGTGACAAACACAGCACCTTTGAGGTCACGACTGGTAATGAAAGGCATGTCGTTTCTGGATTTTTCCATGGGCCAGGGCGATCTCTCTCTCTCTCTCTCTCTCTCTCTCTCTCTCTCTCTCTCTCTCTCTCTCTCTCTATATATATATATATATATATTTATATATATATATATATATATATATCTCACTCTTGGTGTGTGTGTGTGTGTGCGTGTGTGTATTTGTGTGTGAGTGTGTGCGTGTGTGTGTGTGTGTGTGTGTGTGTGTGTGTGTGTGTGTGTGTGTGTGTGTGTGAGTGTGTGTGTGTGTGTGTGTGTGTGTGTGTGTGTGTGTGTGTGTGTGTGTGTGTGTGTGTACGCGCGCGCGCACGCATGCACAACATTTCATTGTGTTATCTCTGCTTCTTCTGCCTATCTGTCAAAAAACGTCTCTCTGTCTATGCTTCTGTCTTTTTCCGCCCTCTCCCCCCCCCCCCCCCCCCCCCTCTCTCTCTCTCTCTCTCTCTCTCTCTCTCTCTCTCTCTCTCTCTCTCTATCTATATATATATATATATATATATATATAATATATGTGCTTTTTTATTCTTTTTACTGTTCTCCTACGTGTGTTCTCGCATTGACTGTTGCGTTGTTCTTTACAGTGTTCTGCATTTGTTTTCCCACCCCTCTCGTTTTCTCCCAAGTCACATATCGCCATTCTAAAGACACTTTTAGTGAAATTTATCACAGTATGGATGTATTGTTTCCGTGGGTCGTGGCTGGTATCCAGAGGGAAGAATTCGATGTCCTATCTTATACGTATAGGGCCTATTTATCAGTTTACACATCTACCACCTTGTAAACCATTTTTCTTACCAGAATGAGGACTGTAATATCGACAATTTATCTTGTAATTAAATCCAGTACAACAACATCAATCCCAGGGTTAAATCCTTGATAAAAGAATAATCTATGACTCACCTCACTACCATCACCACCACCTCCATTTGCTTTCCCGCTCCATCTCTTCTTCCACAATACACTCGCGCTTCCATTAAAAAAAAAAAGAATGAAGGGATCTATTACTTTAACAACAGGCACTCCCTGACCCATCCCCACCCTCTGTTTACTCATCCACTCTCCACCTCTGGACTATATTCCCAAGAAAATCTGAGCCGGTATTACGTCATCAGCAGTTGCCATTCCTTTGGACCAGTGGGTGAGGGAAGACAATGGAATGTGCGATAGTTTCCCGGTAAAAAGACACATCCCTCACAGAGCCTTACGACCTTGCTCTCGTTGACGAGACGGCAATTGCGTCGTCAGCATGTTTTGTTAGACAGAGCCTACGGGAGGAGACTCGGTCCTACTGCACTGGACAGGGAAGACACGGGGACCAGGCAGTTAGCATTCTATCTAAATGGTTTTCTGGTCCTTGGGGATAAATAAGTTAGGGGACAATCTGGACAGCTAATGTCGATGAAACTACTTTTTTCTGGTGAAAGGAAATGGGACTATACATTCGATGCAGCTGTGTGTGTTGAGAGAAGGGAGGAAGAAAGAAAGAGTAGGCAGAAAGCCTTAATGAAGACCTACGTAAAATAGGTGGTGGGATTGTTTCTGTCGCTATATTGCTGCGATAATCGAATGTTCTAGTTTAATTGAGATCATTTAATTAGAGCTCCCATAAAACCACAGGAAAATACTTATTGCTAAAAATGAATTGCTTTTCTTGCTGCTGATGCTGTTTCCGTCAGTTCTCTCTCCTCTAAGATGAAGGGGCCGGCATATACTCAAGTGCTAATAAGAAGGTGAAAATTTGATATGTTTAAGACGTGATGGAATCCACATGTCTTTGAAATGTTTTTTTTTTTTTGTAAATAAGGGTATTTTATCTTGCGTGTGGGGATTTGTTTTTGTTTTTTGTTTTTTTGGTCATCATTAACTCTTTCTTCACGCTCTTGATCTTGTTGGTTATGTGTTGCTGTTGTTGTTTTGTGTTGTTGTTGCTGCTGCTGCTGGTATTGTTGCCTCTTTTTTTCTTTTTCTTCTCCTTCTTCTTCTTCTTCTTCTTCTTCTTTTCTTCTTCTTCTTCTTCTTCTTCTTCTTCCTTGAGAGAGAGAGAGAGAGAGAGAGAGGAGAGAGAGAGAGAGAGAGAGAGAGAGAGAGACAGACAGACAGACAGACAGTCTCCCTGTGTGTGTGTGTGTGTGTGTGTGTGTGTGTGTGTGTGTGTGTGTGTGTGTGTGTGTGTGTGTGTGTGTGTACACTATCATGTCCCGGTCTCGAGACGGAACCTTAACTGAAATATTTGATTAGCCAGCCATGTAACGTGCTTCATGTCTATGAACAAAATGCCAGGAACACGACAATGCTAGATTGCCTGGTAGAACGTTAATGAGTGTACTGCGCAGAAGCAGACGGTCGCATAAAGGAATATTGAGAATGAGGAAACCAGGAAGTTCTTGTATATAGAGCAATAGGTTTCATTAGTATCGAATAGTCTGCTTAATCACTACACATATGAAGGACGAGATGGTTTATTAGATTGTTTGCAATGAAGTCGTATGCATTTTCTTTGTATGTGTGTCCGTCTGCCTGCCTGCCTGCCTGCCTGCCAGCCTGCCTCCTCCTGCCTGCCTGCCTGCCTGCCTGCCTGCCTGCCTGTCTGTCTCTCTGTCCGTTTGTCCGTCTGCCCATCCACATGACTCTGCCCCCCCCCCCCCTCTCTCTCTCTCTCTCCCTCTTTCTCTCTCTCTCTGACACTTGAATGACATAGTGCTCTATCAATTCCAGATCTTAGACTGCACTGTGGGTTGAAACAAAATGAATGACGCCTCACAATATATGATGGTTTCAAACAGAAAAAAGAGTCTATGGGTTGAATAGAAGGGAAGAATCTGAAACCACCCATGGTTCTTCAGACTGAAACAAAAACCTCTGGAACTAGGCAGTCTGCTCATGGTTGCAACAGGAAGATCAGAACCACACACTGTGGTTTACTTCAGAATTTGAAAGGAAGGGCTGGAGCCAGTAGGAGAATGATTGCACACAGTCATCTGAGGAGACATGAATTGAACGGATCCTAGCAGGCCAGGTTACCAACCGTTTAATGGAACGCACAGCTGTCTGACACGGTTACCGTTTGTAGAATTCTTCTTCTTCTTCTTTCTTCTTCTTCTTCTTCTTCTTCTTCTTTCTTCTTCTTCTTCAAAATCTAGTCTGTCTGTTTGTCTGTCTGCGTGTATGTCTGCCTGTCTGTCTGTCAGACTCGCTTTCTCTCTCTTGCTCTCTTTCTTTTCTCCCCTTTCTCTCTCTCTTTCTTTGACACGCACACACACACACACACACACACACACACACACACACACACACACACACACACACACACACACACACACACACGCGCGCGCGCGCGCGCGCGCATACACATTTACACACAGGCACGCGCTTGCTTACACACATAATACATACATATACACAGCATACATATATACATAATTATCCTACTATCACTTTTGCATATGCACGAAATGCCTTTGGACACACACACACACACACACACACACACACACACACACACACACACACACACACACACACACACACCACACACATATATATACATATATATATATATATATATATATATATATATATATATATATATATATATATATATATATATATATATATATATATATATATAATACACACACACACACACACACACACACACACACGCACGCACGCACGCACGCACGCACGCACGCACACACACACACACACACACACACACACACACACACACACACACACTGTAGCGTCGTTGCAGCCATATTACTCACACTTTGCTACTACCTTTTTTTTATAGGCGCGACTATTTCTTTGCACGCTAACGAGCATCATGTGAAATTATGTTATGTGTTACACGTTTTGTCACGCAGACCTTGCAGTTATTGCTGAGTTTATTAAAACATTTCAGTAAAGTAGGTAACACATACCCACGATTTGCAAACTATAGCCAAGATTATTTATTATGAGTTGATCAGTAAGGAGAATTGAGCGAGTGAAACAACACCGATTGAGGCAGCAACAATAACAAATCCATATTTTCAAACTAGGAATGTGTTTTCGATTACTTTGTTCTGTAGCGAATATCGAGGGTTGACTGCCAAAACAAAGTATCTCAATTTTCTGATAGTTTACAGGAGACGGATTTTAAACTTTTAGCTGCTATAGCTTGAAAACAAATTAAATGAGCGCCCTCAAAACCTTTACAGTATCTTCAATGTGTCAATTCGAAGAGGGAGCATCTCATACTAGAAAGCGTCAGATGTATCACAACAAAAACATACCTATCCATATTTAATGAAGGCCAGTTGCTGATAATACACATGCGAAATACATAGGTGACTTGTCATTCCAGTGAACGGGAAGAACCGAGTCCCTCTGGGAACTAGATTTCTGGGATGAACTTTTTCACCTAGAGGATGAGAGTGCAGGCGTCTGTTGCATATAGACAGACAGAAAAAAAGCGACTCAACGTCAGGACGCTTTAGGTTGCTGCTGTTAATAGCAGTGTGATTGGCCAAAGAAAAGAGAAAGCAAGGTCAGGAAGGGCAAATGGGGGGAGGGGGGGGGGGGGGGGGCTGGAATAAAACAAAATGAGTGATAGAGTTTGGAGTGGAAGAGCGAGGGAGGGTGGGTAGAGTTAGGAATTTGAACTCAAGCAAGCAATCAAGCCAACAAAAACCGAAAGCAAGACCTGCAACATTCATTGTGCAGACAGCAAGATTTGAATGTTCTGAACACTGTAAGGATCTTTCGGGATGGTGGATGGCGGTTACCTCTGTGGCTAGAGATGCCCGAACTCATGCCACGTCTGGGGCATTGATTTCAGCGTCAGAAATTCATTACCACTCTTAGCTTGCCGATAATGTGTCTCCTTCCCCGTATTGACTTCACGTTTCCCTCTCCCGGCCCACCAGACTCTCCCGCCTCACACACACACACACACACACACACACACACACACACACACACACACACACACACACACGCACGCACGTATTCACGCACGCATGCAGGCACGCACACACACACACACACACACACACACACACACACACACACACACACACACACACACACACACACACACGCACGCACGCACGCACGCACGCGCACGCACGCACGCACGCACCACACACAAACTCACTCACATACGCACATACAAACACACACACACACACACACACACACACACACACACACACACACACACACACACACACACACACACATCTGTTCATTGCATTCAATCTACCCCCTCGATTTTTCTCTCTCTCTCACTGTGTCTGTCTGTGTGTGTCGTCGTCAGTTAGTCTGTGTGTGTGTGTGTGTGTGTGTGTGTGTGTGTGTGTGTGTGTGTGTGTGTGTGTGTGTGTGTCTGTCTGTCTGTCTGTCTGTCTGTCTGTCTGTCTCTCTCTCTCTCTCTCTCTCTCTCTCTCTCTCTCTCTCTCTCTCTCTCTCTCTTTTCCTCTCAAAAAACGTTTTGCTTTTCAATACACTGCACGTAAACACACTCACGCATGTGGCCCTTCCTTCCCGGAAGAAGCAACTGGAGAAGATTGGGCTGAAAAGGAACTTGAGCTCAGTACTGAATCCGGAAAAAAAAAAAAAGTTGGAAATGCCTGAAATTCCAGAGGTGGCGATGGGCAGCAGCACCATGATACAACACTTTCACTTAGGCAGTCTCAGGCTATGAAGGGCGGGCAGTGCGAGACACAGATGTTTGTCGCGTCGTCGAATTGTTTTCGTCCACAGCACAGCCGCTTGTGCTCCATCTTTTCGCATGACGCATAAATAAACGAGAACATTGCTTGTCTGTGTCAAATTCCCGATTCTATGGGTATCAACCACCCGTACCATATTCGTTTGAAACACTTTATAATCTGGCTTTCGGCAGAGATTTTCTTAGGACGTGCTCTCGTTGATCCGCAAGTTTACACACGCCTTCTGCAGTCTTCAAATTTCATTCATGAAAAAATAGACTCCCGTTTATCTACATTAACGAAATTTGAGCAAGTGTTTGAAGCTGGTATAATTTGGAATCACTTGTTTATCTCGAAATACTAAACAAGCTACAAAACATGAGAACAATACCGAAAAGACGAAAAAACGCATGAAACCCAAACCGGAACACATTTAAAACATGGAACCCAACACAAAAAAACCTAACAGGAAATCCAACGTAAAGTCACTTAAATGTATACAATAAACAGTCGACTATTGTTAAGGGAAGGGAGTGTTAAAATGACGGGAACAAGAAGTAAGATTAGGAGAACCATGAAAGAGGAGGAAAACAAGGGAGGGAAGCAAAAGGAAATCCTTAGACAGAATGCTAATGATACCTGCCTCCCGTAAACCGGAGACGGAAGGAGCAATATATGACAAACAAGACAACTTTCATACTCAGAGTCGCTCACTTCAAGGTAATAAATATAAATAAATCATCACTCGCCGTAAGAAATTATGTCAGGTATGGCAATGGGGCAATAAGAAAGAATACCTTTGTATATTTTCAGTTGTTCACCTTTTTTTTTTTCTCTCTCTCTCTCTCTCTCCACCGCGGACAACTCCCAACGCAAATCAGAAGGCCGTAAGTCGTCCGTCGGTGCCCAGGTCACTGTGTCGGGCCGTCAGTGCCAGACACCGTCTCACGCAACGTCAACAACCAGTCAGTCAAATCCAAAACGAGTTGCTCTTTTAATATACAGCTAATTTCTTGACACTACTTACATACTTCTTTTTTTTCGACTTTTTCAAAGAAAAAAAATATGCATGTAACTTTTTACAGCAAAAAATAGATTAACAGGTCTGTATAGACAGAAAAAAAAATCTTTCAAAGTCCACACCGACGGCGCCACACACACACACACACACACACACACACACACACACACACACACACACACACACACACACACACACACACTCACACACAGAGATAATTGTATGCAAAAACAACGTTTCTGTTCCTCACAGTCCTATAACTGTTATTCACTCATTCCCAGTCTCGACTTAGAAAAACAAACCACATACTGCGCTTGGTTGACTATTATGTTCCAGAAGAACGTTCTGAAAAAAAGAAGAACAATATAATAATCATCTTTTTTCTTCTTTATCTAAAGAATATGTGTTTTCAATTGAACACTGTCATTCCACTGTAGCAGCCCCTGTCCAGTTGCTTCTCAGTTGAAACTGCAAACTAAAGTTGCCGATTCCTTTAGATATCCTGCGACTTGACCTTCTCAGAGTGTTACAGTTTTGAGCACACGAAAGCAGATGTGATTGGTGTAGGGACGTCAACCTTCTTCTTCTTCACTACTGTTAGCTTCGTTAAATCTGCTAACACC
>JADBJO010001909.1:129502-134502 GCA_016801955.1 Conus betulinus | reverse complement strand
AGAGAGAGAGAGAGAGAGAGAGAGAGAGAGAGAGAAGGTGGTGGTGGTAATGGCTGATTAAGAGAAGTGAACAGACGTGGTGTTAAAAAATGGAGAGAAATGTGCTTGCCATAGAACATTATAATGACCATGTACACCCGTTCTTCAATTAACAACAGTTCTTTTCAGTGAAAATTTGAAAAGAACTGTAGTAGTCTTTACCCCCAAACTCCTCTATCAATCCCCACGTTCTGCACTAACTGACCAGTTTGTAAAGATTGTCTGCCCTTTCATATTCTTCATGCCGTCAGTGGTCAGGTCATTTGACTTGCCCTTCCACGACATAGGGACGAAGTCGCAGTCATAATCACATGATTGAATAGATACTAATCATAACGATCTATGCTAGTAAACTATAGTTCATCTTACGGTAGTAGGGGTTGTTATGCAAAGAGTGGTGTTGATTGTGGCCCAGTTAATTGCGAAGGGTGACAATGTCCAACTGGTTCATTTCACCATGGAAATTCACTCCCCTCCTCTCTCTCTCTCTCTCTCTCTCTCTCTCTCTCTCTCTCACACACACACACACACACACACACACACACACACACACACACACACACACATATATGTGTGTGTGTGTGTGCGTGTGTGTGTGTGTGTGTGTGTGTGTGTGTGTGTGTGTGTACGCGCGAACGCGGGCGCGAGTGTGGCCCTGAACGACTTCCTTCATAGTAGTCTGACCTCTTATTTTTGTTGTTATTGAGAGTAGACTCCACATGCAAGCGCCATGGGACCCTTCGGAAGAAAACACCACACTCCACATTCCTCTTACCACAATTATGAGCTCTTCAGATGGAATGGAACATATGTGTGACAATTTTGAGATCCCTCCCTGCACCCCTCATCATTCCCCGAATTCCTGCCCTGATTATAAATACGTCGGACAAAACAGGGTGGATCCTCATCAGAACATGCCAACACTTTTGTAATCTTCAATGGAACAGATGTGAAAAGCCCCCTAGGCCAAGGTGCACGTCCGTACAAGCGAGCACTTGTCTGCAAATTTGAATGAGAGACCTCACTAGACATTTTAATAGATGAACACAAATGCAAGGATAGCTTAAGAGACTAATAATTGAAAAAAAGACGAAGGCCAGACAAAATAAATAAAACTATTCCGGCAACAAGAAACACAGTGTAACTAGATCAGAGCAAGCTCGATGGGGACATGGGTGGATCATCAACAAATCATTTAGGTGATACTTTAGTGAAGAACGTCTTCAAAGAAAAAGCACACGCATGCTCAAATACAAGGTTACACACACACACACACACACACACACACACACACACACACACACACACACACACACACACACACACACACACACACACACACACACACACACACACACACATACACACGCACACGCGCGCGCGCGCGCATACACACTCATGCACGCACGCACACAGACAGACATACAGACGGACAAACAGACAGACAGACAACACACACACACACACACACACACACACACACACACACACACACACACACACACACACACACACACACACACACACACACACACACACACACACACACACACACACACACACACACACTTACACAAAGCGCTTTAGTGGATGTACACACGTCCTCTCTCTGTCTACCCCTCCTCTCTCTCTCTCTCTCTCTCTCTCTCTCTCTCTCTCTCTCTCTCTCTCTCTCTCTCTCTCTCTCTCTCTGCGTGTATGTAGTTGCCAATAGCATATCTAACGAACTCGCTATCTTAATCAGTTTTAAATAACATCACCAAATCCTTACTCCTTTTCCATCCATTTATTCATCTGGCTTAAAAAAAAATACGAGTCCTGTTTTCTTAACATCTCCTGTTAACATCACCAGCACTTTATTTTGACTTTGCACCAAAGAGTGATCTTTCTTCCCTGATATGTTTCTATGCCGAAGGGTTGCCTTCGTTGCTTTTGGGTCGTGCGCTTTTCTGTCTGAATACGACCACCTCTCTCTCTCTCTCTCTCTCTCTCTCTCTCTCTCTCTCTCTGGATCCTTATCATCTGTCACTAGCGTATGTCTTGTTCTAGGGTCCTTTCAAATAGACCAGCTGCTACAGGGGACTGTGAGGGAGAACTGAAGTGGGACAATCGTTGCTTTCTTTCTTTGTGTTTTTGCTTCCATCACAAATAGTCAGGCACCCATCTCCTACCCATAAGCACTATCACTCTCTCTCTCTCTCTCTCTCTCTCTCTCTCTCTCTCTCTCTCTCTCAGCATTATGTAAGCTGTCTTCAAACGCTACAGGCAAAATTGCAAAGGTTTTTGTAAAACAAAAGAAGTCTAAATCGTACGTTTTCGTATGTGTTTGGAAGGCGTTCGCTTCTGTAGGTAGAACTATTGATATGGATAGTTTTTAAAAATTCAGATGTGAACGAAAAAAGAAATGAAAGAGGTTATACGTAGTCTTTTGTTTCTGTGTTAGTTCGTATATGAGATGAATGTTGTTACTCCGACTACTTCGAATGCTAGCGAGTGAGAAACACAAATGCGTGCTTACCCTCCTGTTTTCCTATTTCATCAATAAATTAGCATGTTGAGCTGCTGATGGAAAACATGTTATCGTTAATTGGTGGTGCTATAAAGGTTTTCATATTTGTTTTCCCGTCTATGTCATTTTGTTGTCGCCAAAATCAAATTGGTAGTCTTAAAAGATGAGCAACAAAAAAAAAGCTTGCTGACAAGAGAGTTGGTAATATAATAAGTAGTAAAAGCAGACAAACATCAAGCCATCCGGATATCAAAAGGAATACAATTTAAACAAATAGCTCTCACTGAACACTGCCAGATGTGATTAAAAAGCCGTAGACTGAGTACTGTGATGAAATGATGGAGGGCAACAATCAAATCAGCTAAACACCTAAGACAATGCCTTCTGGATAACGCATAACATTCGAAGGCAGCGAAGCAGATGCAAAGTAGATCTGACCGAACACACTCTGACGCATGACAAATAGCTGCGAGCTGCCATACCGAAGATCAGCATAGACCGAAGTGACGAACATGAAGTTGTCCTACGTAAAATGCAAATCAGTTTATTTCCGGTAACAGGCTGGAGAGACAAAGCTGACGCACCAGTCACGTGGGGGACAGGAAGTATGCGTTGGAGGCGAAAAGTTGAGAAATTACCCCCCCCCCCCCCCCCCCCCCCTGCGTGTTTAAATTGTGTGGAGGCAAAGGGGCATACAAATAGCTGCTTACCATATCGCACAGGCGAGCACCAGAGAGAGAGAGAGAGAGAGAGAGAGAGAGAGAGGCGCACTCCCACACACAGAAATAGATATATACAGACGGTGAAAACGCCAGAAATGTTTAGAGCTTGTATGAACTTTTCTACACCTGTTATCGCTATATGTCCCTTTTTGATATGCACCATGCATTTTCTTTTGAATTTATCTCTTCCCATGTTGTACAAAAATTCTAACACATTCTTTTAATTGTTTATCTTCTCTGTCTGGAGAGTTAAGTAAGCGTATTCACAGACATACAAACTTAGAACGTAAAAGTGATTTCAACACAGCAGTCCTGCCAAGAGGTGTATATATTCGCTTAGACCAGATAGTGAACATATTCTTCTCTGCCATTACTTTACTTTTGTGTTGAGTTCTGTCAGTTTTTGACAGATCGATTTAACACTGTATACGGAAAAGTCTAATGTGGGGGGGAGTTCATAAAATCATAACCTTTGAATTATACCGATTTTTTTGCTCTGTCCCAACCAAACACAGGTGCGGTTTTCATGCTTAGTTACAGGCCAGCTCTCCAGGTTCCGCAACTTAGATGACGTAGACAGTTGTGAACCAAAAGGAGCTGCTCGAATCTGTAGGTGTAAATTGGGAGTGTGGAAGCTGAAACAGAAAAGGACGGCTGTTGATTCAAACAGTGCGTCCCGTAAAGAAAATCAGATAAAACACGCCAAAGGCTTCTCAACAGCATGGGTTGGCCGCACAAACATATCACGTGCTTATTTTGTTTCATAATCTTCCCACAAGTATTGAGATATGTCGACTGTAATACTCAACTGGTAGACAATAAACACTCAGAAAGACAAGGACAAAAAAGATGTAAAATTGCGGAGGGAGGGTGCGGTTAGTTGGACGTGGTGGACAACGAAATTGGATCTGTACACTCAAGGTTAGACAAACATTTCCCATAGCGAGTGTTAACAAGACAGGAAACTCTTCACTGCTTCGGGCAAATGAAGGTTATACTCACCTATATTGCTCCTTGAACATAATCATGTCGGAGGGATTTTATGGGTGGACAGTTCAACATGTGCACAGCTCCCTAAACCCAGTCATGTGGACAGCTCAACATGTGCACAGCTCCCTAAAACCAGTCATGTGGACAGCTCAACATGTGCACAGCTCCCTAAAACCAGTCATGTGGACAGCTCAACATGTGCACAGCTCCCTAAAACCAGTCATGTACCACAGGATAGAGGTGACGTGGGCTGACGGGTGGTTTGGTTTTCGACGACGACGACGACGACATTTACAACATCTACCTCTACCACCACCACCACACCACCACCACCACCACCACCACCCACTATTACTACTACTACTACTACTACTACTACTACTACTACTACTACTACTACTACTACTGTTGTTGTTCGTCCTATGATTTTGAAGATGACCATGACTTCAATCAGAGATGGAAGATTGCTGCTCCTAGTACTACTAACAAATTAATGTGATTCTGTGGCCATTGTCTCCTTTCAACTTATTGACAGCATTTAATGGGGAAATAAACAAATGCATGTGCTGATCGATGAATCACCAATCAATTCAGTCATGAAAAAAAAAACACAAACACAAACAAACAAAAAAACAATGTTTGGTACAGTATGAACTGATTCCAGGTGGAACGGGAAAGAGGTATAATTTGGTTCGGAGAATGCAGTCAAAACATGAAATGAAACCACACAAAATCCTATA
>JADBJO010001909.1:82002-97002 GCA_016801955.1 Conus betulinus | reverse complement strand
ATTAGAAGTTTAATTTTAATTACAAGTATTTATAAATAAATTAAAATTTAGATACAAAATTGAGGAACATATTGCATATTTGAAATTAATTCTTAATTTTTTTTCCTCTATTTTCATGGAGAGTTGTGGAAGATATTTTGTTTCTCTTACGGCTGAAAATCTGATCATATCTGTGCACAAGGGCGTAAAATGTGCCCAACTTCTAATTTCCCATTTTTTCGAAAAATTCTGTGATTGTGCAATTAGAATTTTAAGCTTTTGATAACCCTTCTGGCAGGTCGTCTGTTGAACGAAAAGGGATTTTCTTTTGCCATGATGGGAAATCATCCTGCCGGATTGTCTTGTTCTATAATAATGCTGTTTTCCCTTCCTGAAGCACAACAGACAGTTTAGCTACAACTGAAATATTTCTCATGTGTCTTCTGCAAGATGATCGACATACTTATTACGAATAATTCAACAATGCGAAGTAATCAAGCTACAACCGGATGTTGTTCCTTTTATTTCAATGCAATGGATTAAATGTTAAAAAAAAACGGAGTCGTAGGGTCATGAAGAAAAATCAAGAAGATAATCCACACGTGTTTTACGCAATTGTACAGACAGATCAATTGAAAAATATATCGGAGTTCTAGCTGGCAGTCAGTTCTGCTGCGAAAATTGATTATATTCTCAGATGTAATATCTACTATCTATCGATTGAATGAGAGACCCAGAACGTGTAGGCGACCTTCTAGCGTAAAACATGCCACAATAAACCCGGCGAGCTGAGGCAGAATGAAAGAGACCTCGAGGAGGCGTCGCTCTATCTGGTAAATGCACACAGATCAGTTCCACACAAGACGATCCAAATGTAGAATGTACCAAAGCACACTCGAGAAATATTAAAATACTAGCGAAGCACTTCAGAGGCTTCTCATTGAGGTTAGGCTGGATCAATCTGGACAAAGGAATCCACAACAGGCTGGATCGATCTGGACAAAGGAATCCACAACAGGCTGGATCAATCTGGGAGTTGACACGTCAATGACCCGGGCAGGTTTTCCAAGAAAGTTCGTGCTGACGAGGAAGCTCAGCTTGAAAGCAGCCATGAGCCATACACGTTCAGCTGATCTCGGGAATAGATAGGAAACATCCTCACTTTACGCCTTCATGGACGACGCAAGCGTTCTTTTCCCCCAGGGGAGATGAAACACGCGAAAACGAAGCAATTAGACGAACAAGCTGCTCCATCGAGGACGTGGTTCAGACCAAAGAAACCAAGAAGCTCCTTCTCGTGAAAAAAAAAAAAAAAGCTGGAATAGTCATGTTCTCATTAACCGACCAGTTCCTTTGGACAGTAACAGAAGAACCAGTTAACAGCCTTGGGAGGTGATATGATAAGACATAACAAGATGCAAAGCACATAAACGTAATCCCAGTTTATCTTGAATACGCGTGTACATACCACATTTCATCCAAATCGGACAATATGACGTCAAGAATAACGGTTTTTAACGATCCATTTTTGGAAACACTATATAGAAGTGTCATTGTGTGAGATAACCTTTCTTTATACTAAATTTAATTAACAGTCACCTATATAAAAGAAACAATGGCAAAATAAAGGCTTTTAACGGTTGTTAATCGATTTTCTGTATCACATTACACGTGGAAAGTGCTCCGATTAGTCACAAGATCATTCAAACCGCTTATAAATCGGTCAAGTACTTTCTGAGATATTCCATAAAGAAAAAAAAAAAAAAAACTTTCGGGCCTTTATAGCCATTACCGACAAAATGTGGCGGACCGTTACCAGTCCAGTCACAAATTTTCATGCAACCGCGCTAACCGGAAGGTAGTCCTCCGGAAGCCGGTTGAAAAGTTTACCTGACTGCTACTCACCTGCGCACCGTTAAAGCCGGTGAGCTGAAGCGGTTAGACAGTCTCTGCAGTGATTCCGGCTCCGCAGCATTCCAGAAGGCCGACGAGGGGACTCGCTGTATTTTGGTGGCAGTCAGGTATTTTATCATTCAATTTTATTTGTTAGCAAACCGAAACCGTATTCCCGTTTAGGAGCGACTGAAATTTCCTCAGCGCACTTGTGAAGGATTTGTTTAGAAAAGGAAGGTATTTGTTGTGTTCTGTTGTCCTATGACTTGATAGGGTAACAAAACGAAATGCTGTCGGAAAACATGAATAGATGAAGTGAGTGTTAAAGGAAGTGGTCTTCAGAAAAAAAACCAACAAAAAAAAACAACAACAAAAAAAACAAAAAAAAAAAAACAGCAAAAAAAAAAAACAAAAACGATTTTGTTTATTTTGCGACTTAACTAGTTATCAACTTCAAGATGGGAAAAAAAGGTCTTATTCTAATGTGGTTTGCAAGAAGAGGGAGAGTTTTGATACAATGAATAATAAGCTCCCAGAGTGAGCGACAGAGACTTTATATCTTCTTCTATGGTGGTTTTGATGGTTTTGATGAGTATTTAATTCACTCTTGATATGAATATTGAATAGTTGTATGTTGGTAAACAGAGTGTGTGGAAATCTTTCCTTTATATGTATTGAAGTAGCTGAATCTTTTGAAAAAAAAATATATTCTTTTAAAAATCTGGTGATTGTATGAATTGAAATGAACATTCTTGTTATTATCCAAGAAAAGAAATGAACATTTGTGACACGGCAAAAGACATTTATAGTTTGATGAAAAGTAATCATTAAGTGTGTGTAATGAATTGTATTCATGGTTTATTGAAGAGGCCTAAGTGGGAATCTTTTCCCAGTTTGGAAAACTAGACTCTGAAAGGTTTATATTGAAGTCCTTTACTGTGTAGTGCTATGATTCCGGAAAAAAAAATGATGTGTTATTATTCCGGAAAAAGGAATATAGCAGTATTTGATGTTTGTCTCAAGTTCTAGTGGAATATGATGTGGCTAATGAATATGAATATAGTCGTGATTGCAATGAGTAGTAGCCATGATAATCAAGGTAGTTAATCAGTTTCCCCCAGGTAGATGTGTTCCCTGGACTGAGGGGGGACTGGCTGCCACGTTTGAGGGTCAGGGGTTCGTAGTCGTGTCTACCCCCTTTTTCTTCACTGTGTAACGGGTGTGGAGAGGTCAGCCTGAGTGCCGACAATCTACCCTACCTGCCACTGCGCCCGGGACCGACTACCCGCTGAGCCAGTTGGGCTGGAGACGCCACTGCTGCCAAGCCAGAGCGCCGCTCCCAAGTTTTTGAACCAGCGACCTGTTGGCGAGGCCGTCGCTGCGTTCTGTGCTTCTGTGTGTGTGTGTGTGAGCCACAGCTCCTGTGTGACACTGTCACCCTGTCGCCGGCAGAGACGCCGTGAGTGCTAGTGTTTTTGTTTTTATTCCTTGAGCCACAGCTCTGACGTTCTGCAAGTTCTGTGACAGACTTGACGCTGTAGACGTTGTCGTCTTCATCTTCGTCGTCTCGTCGTCTTCGTCATCTTCGTCGTTCCGTCGTCGTCGTCGCCGCCTTCATCGTCGTTGGAAACCAGTAGCGACAGTAGATAGTGAATTGAATATAGATATATTTTGTGTTGTGCGCCCTGTTTGGCGTATTTGAAATATTAAATATATACATATAGTTTGTGTGTACGCCTTGTGGTTGACGTGCCGACTATTTATGATTTTGCATTTATTATATATGTTTGTCTAATGGCTCAGGCAGCATAAAACAGAAAAAAGGTGTGCCTGGCTGTCAATGTTCGGGTGAGTGGGTGTGTGTATGTGATTTCGAAAAAGTCGTGCATGCATCCATAATTTCTGTGTGTGCGTCAGACAGTCAGACACCTGCAGACACCACTCATTCTATTCGTAACAGTCAAGTACTTTCTGGGATATTCCATAAAGAAAAAAAAAATCTTTTGGGCCTTTATAGCCATTACCGACAAATGTTCATAAAGATCAGCCTAGAAGTTTTGTCTGGAGCGAGTGGAACATATTCTGACCACAGACAGACAGGCAGACACACGGACGGCATTCCTTCGTTCCCATTGTTAAGTACTCGCTGTTCTTATAAGAACTAGGAAGAAAGGTGGCAGAGTGGTTAAGACGTTCGCCGCTGCCCTGGCAAAAATTGATCTAGATTGAAGATAGGCGCCTGGTACTTCTTACTAAGCCACAACAATGGAGGACACGTATAGGACACGTATAAACATTGCATGCATCCTATAAATAAAGGAGGAATAACGAGGTAGATGAAAATGAGTGACTGATATTTGAATGGTACGGGAAACGACTGAATGAGCGCCACCTGGGTAGGCAGCCCGTTGAGTGAGTGAGGTAGTGTGTTTATTGTAAAAACGCTTAGAGCTTGGTCTGTGACCGAGGATAGGCGCTATATAAATACCAATATAATAATGATAATAAAAATAGGAAAGAAAGCCAAGCAAATGGCAAATGAAAGCTTGTAGATTACAGACAAGTGTGGCTTGCCTGACAAATACAGAGTCTGATGTCTGCGCTTCATGCTGGTCCCATATTCCTCTAGCCTCTTCAGACTGTTATATCGGCACTAGTGCAGTGGGATTAATGGAGACCACAATCCAGGAACACACTAGGAAATGGCTTGCTGCCATACCTCGTGTCACGGGTGTTACATGCTACGGTCGTCAAGTAAGGCTGAAGGTATGCTTGAAATCCATCCCCGATCAGTACAAAATGGTTATGTTTCTAACCATGCTTCTAGCCCCGGCACGCACACACACACGCACGCACACACACACACACACACACACACACACACACACACACACACACACACACACATACACACACACAAACACACGTACTGATAGATGTGTGTGTGTGTGTGTGTGTGTGTGTGGTATGTGTGTGTGTGTGTGTGTGTGTGTGTGTTTGTGTGTGTGTGTGTGTGTGTGTGTGTGTGTGTGTGTGTGTGTGTGTGTGTGTGTGTGTGTTTGTGGATGTGCCTTTGATTGCGGGAAATGCATGTTCAGAAGAAGACTTACGAACAGAAACAAAAACAATGACATAATCACACACACACACACACACACACACACACACACACACACACACACACACCAAGGCTTGCACACTCACGTCCGTAAATTCTCTAATTAATACGCCTGGATCATCCCTCTGATGAACACACACCAGCGCATACACGTCTACAGTTTGCACTGGGTCCCTGAGAGATATAAAGTATTGTTTCAATAGACCTTTCTTTGTTGATCATTTGAAACACAAATGTCACAAAAGAAGGTCTTACTTTTTTCAGTACATTATTCGTCCCAAGATGTTTCATCTATATTATTCCACAGTTGCACGACTGACTAAGTGATAGTATTCTATATACTACAGAGCAAGCTCTTGAGAATATTTACTTTACGTGCTTGCTGTATATCAATACCAGGATCTAACTGAGAGAGAGAGAGAGAGAGAGAGAGAGAGAGAGAGAGAGAGAGAGAGAGAGACGTATGGGCCGACAGACAGGCAGACCGATGAAACAGAAAGACAGGGCTAAATAATCAATCTAGAGGGAACTGCCCTGCCCAGTCACATTCACGTAGGAAATGGAAATGTCTCCTCGTCTGCGATTTATACCACATTGGCACACACAATCACTCCCACCCCCTCCCACCCCCTCACACACACACACACACACACACACACACACACACATAGAAGAATACGCACGGGCACAGTTGCGTGTGCGCACACTAAACAGTCACACGTGTGCGCGCTCCTACGCCTCTCTCTCTCTCTCTCTCTCTCTCTCTCTCTCTCTCTCTCTCTCTCTCTCTCTCTCTCCCCTGCAAATTCTGAGCCCACAGTTCATTACCTTAGCACTTGACGCCATCTTGGCTCTTGCTGTTTTGAACCAAAACGCCTCTGTGCAACTTTTTATTTTCATTTAATTTTTTTTTTTTTTTATACAAGAAACCAGTCCCATCGAAACATGATCTGATCAAAGTGAACGCATCAAAGTGAACTTTGTACCAAGGCCTTTAAACTCTTCATGAGAGACATGGAACCGTTTATGTTGTCAAAATTAAGATAGATTAATAATGATTATAACAATAAGAGCAATAATCATGATGATAATAATGATAATATTCAACAAAAGATTACCTTCTCTAATATGATCATAATAGTGGAAACCAGACTGATCGCAAGAAGAAGACGAAGACGAAGAGCAGGAGTAGGAGGAGGAGGAGAGAGAGGAAGAAGAAAGAGGAAAGAGAAAAGAGAAAGAAAAGAAGATGGGGAAAAGAAGCAGAAGTTGTGAGGAGTAGAGCAGGAGGGAGACAAGTAAGGGAGAGGAAGAAAGAGGAGAAGAGAGGGAAGATGAAAGAAGAAGGAGAGAAGAAAGGGGAGATGGGGGTAGAGAAAGGAGGAAGAAAGAAGAGGAAAAGAAAAAAAATAGGAGGAGGAGAAAGGAAGGGAGGAAAGGGGAAAGGGAAGAGAAGGGGAAAGAAAGGGGGGAAAAGAGAAAGAAGGAAGGAAAGAAAGGGGAGAAGGGGAAAAGGAAGGAAAAAGGGGAAAGGAATAAAAAGCGAGGGGGGGGGGGGAGGGGGGAAAAAGAAGGGGGAAAAAGAAAGGAAGGGGAAAAGGGGTGAAAAAAAAAAGAGGAGGGAAAAAAAGGGGGGGGGGAGGAAAGAAGAGGAAAAAAAAAGAGGGGAAGAAAAAAAAGGGTAGGGGAAAGGGAGGGGGGGTCGAAAAGGAAAGGAAAAGATAAAAAAAGAAGAGAAGGGGGAAAGAAAAAGGAAAAGAAAAGAGAAGGAGAAGGGGGGAGAGGGGAAAGAAAAGGGGAGGGCCAAGGGAAACGGAAACCCACTGACAGGGGGGGGCCCCGAGCAGCCAGACCTAGCACCCCAAGAGGGGAAAGAAAAAAATCGGAAGGAAAAGGGGGAAAAAGGGGAAGAGGAAGGAAGAGAGAAGGAAGGAGCCAAAGAAGCGAAACAAGGGGACAAAGAAAGAAAGAAAAGGGGGAGGGAAGGGAAGGAAAAAGAAAGAGAAGAAGGGGAAAAAGGAGGGGGGAAAAAGAAAGGGGGAGGAAAAAAAAGAGGAAGAAGGAAAGAAAAGAAGAGGGGAGCAGAGGAGAAGGGAAAAGATTATGTTCCAAAAGGATCTGAGAAAAGAGAAGTTTCAGGGAAAAAGGGGAACATTGAGAAAGTAAAGACAAGAAAGGGGAGGAGAGAAAAGAGAGATTTGTCCAGATGAGGGACTAGATGAGAAGAGATCAGAAGTGCATACCGGTATTACTCTATCTGCCTATCGTCCTAATGGGAAAAAATGGAAGAAGAAGAAAAGAAGAAGGTAAAAGAAGCGGAAGGAGAATGAAAAGGGAGGGGAAAGAGAAAAGAGAGAGGAAGGAGGGAAGATAGTACAGGCCACGAAGAAAAGGAGGGGGGCGGGGGGAAGGGGAAAAAAAAAGAAGAGAGAGGGAGGGGAAAAGAGTCGGGAAGAAGAAGAAAAAAAAAGGAGGGAGGGGGAAGAAGGGGGAGGGGGGGGAGAAGAAGACCGCCAAGGGGGACACAGGAGCCCCCAAGGAAAGGGTGAAGGGAAAAGGGAGACCAAAGAGGGGAAAGGGAAGGGGGGAAGAAGGGGGAGAAAGAAGGAAAAGACAAGACGAAGGAAAAAAAAAAGGAAAGGGAGAAGAAGGAAAGAAAGAAAAGAAAAAGGGGAGAGGAAAAGGGGGGGAAGGAAAACGAAAGGCTGAAACGGGGGGGGGGGGAAGGAGAGGAAGAAAGAAAGAAAAAGGAAAGAAAGAAGGGAAAAGAGCAGCAAGAGGGAAAAAAAAAGGAAAGATGGGGGAGGAAAGAAGAAAAAAAGGGGAGAAGAGAGAACCGCAACAGAAGGGAAGACAAACGAAAGAAGGGAAGAAGAGGGAGAGAAAGGGACTGAAACCAGAGAAGAGGGAGAAAGAAAAGAGCCCAAGGAAGAGGAGGGAAAAAATAGAAAGAGAAGGAAAAGGGAACAGAGGGAAGGGGGGGAAGAAGAAGAAAGGAAAAAAAAAAGGGGGAGAATGAAAGACGACGAGAGGACGAAGAAAAGGAAGGGGAAGGAAGGACAAGGGGAAGAGGCCCCGAAGAAAAGGGAGGAATAGAGGTAAGAAGCAGTACAAGAAGACGGGAAAGAGAACGAATCTGGCGAAGGGGGAAGGGAGGAAAAAAGAGGAGAAAGGGGAAAAGGGAAGAGAAGGGAAGCAGAGTGAAGGAAGATAGGCGCTTCCAATCGATTGACAATCATGATAATAATAACCATACCAGTACTACTGCTACTAAGAAACAATGACATAGAAGAAGAAGAAGAAGAAGAAGAAGGCAACCACACGACAGTCGTAATTGGAATACTCATGTAAAACCATTGCTTTATGAATACGAAAATCACAAAAACGTTGAAGAAAGAAAGAGAAGAAAGAAAAGACAAGAAAGAAAAAGAAGAAAGAAAAGTATTAAAGTAGAAAGAAAGAAAAAAAAAAAAAACGAAAAAAGAAGCCACACGTCTGTAAGGCGAGTTTAACAAGCCACGGCCGACGTGAAGTCTCATAACGTCTTCAGTATAGAAGATATGGAGAATACGTTTAAAAGATATAGAGCTGGAAAGGGCAGGGCGTGGTTAGAAACGTGGGCGCGGTGGAAGGAGGGGGTGGGGGGGGGGGTGTGGGGGGGGGGGGTGGGGGGTAGATGACCGAGATTTTTAAAAAAAAAGCCGCGGCTCTGCGAGTTAGAACTGGTCAAAATCTTATTTGAAAACCCCTTGGAAGATAATTACTTGACAGACAATCATTTAAATGTCGTCCTGTTTTGAGCGTGTGTTATATATGGTGTGATCTTTTTTTCTTTATGTCCCTAGTGATTTATCAGTTTGTGTTTTTTCCCCCTGGTTTTTGTTTATCTACACGTTGTTTGCATTGACCGGATTATGAATTTACGGAATCGTCAGCGATACATTTTTCTACCCCTTTATTTGCATGTCTAGATATCAATGATTCTTCTTCTTCTTCTCCTTCTCCTTCTTCTTCTTCTTCTCTCGTTCCTTGTATCAGAAAGGAAATATGTTAGCTCTAAAAGATTTATCCGGGAACGTCCGATAGTATGTGTGTGTGTGTGTGTGTGTGTGTGTGTGTGTGTGTGTGTGTGTGTGTGTTGCATGCGTTGTGAGTCAAAGAAACAGTGATTTATCCGGGAACGTCCGATAGTATGTGTGTGTGTGTGTGTGTGTGTGTGTGTGTGTGTGTGTGTGTGTGTGTGTGTGTGTGTGTTGCATGCGTTGTGAGTCAAAGAAACAGTGTGAGTCAAAGAAACAGTGTCATCGCCATGTGTTTAGTCAGCTACACCTGTCCATGTGAAAAGCATGCCTCAGACGGTGTCCCTGTCATTTCAGACGGTTGTTTTTGTTTTTTTGTTTTGGTGTGATATGAAGAGTACACGAAGTTTCACAAACAAACAAACAAACAAACAAACAAAAACAACATTGACACCGTTAAGAAAACACAGGTTCCACAATTGACACTATACTTAAATACATACACAGACACACGTGCTTATGCGCTCGCAAGCGCGCGCGCGCGCGCGCGCACACACACACACGCACACACACACACACACACACACACACACACACACACACACACACACACACGTACTTATTTGGATAGCGATTGCCACGAACAAACGAGAAATCGTAAGTCTCTAAACTGAGCATGGGTCAGACTTGACCCACACCCTGCACCATCGAAAACGTGTAAAAAGCGATGATACCGCCCAGCATCCAAGTGCCCACTGAGAAGCGCTGACGGCCACTCAGAAAGCAACACGTCCGACTGACTAGAGCCGATATCACTATCGATTCCATTCGTCATGGTTATCCCTCAGGAAGGAAGTAAAAAGTACACGTTTGTGTGGCATCCACAATAAAAACTTCCCGAGGAGAACATGGAACGTTGGCACAATATACCCATACAGATGGAGTTCACAGATCTGGTATAGCAGACATGATTCCAATTATCAAGATGAATGGACCCCATTGTTCACGGAGGAACATTAACTGTCATAACCTAAGAGCCAATATTTAGCCAGACCCTTGTAGCATGCGTCTCCACACACACACACACACACATAGAGATTTTCCTCTACATAATATACTGTTTAGGTAATGCAAGTTATTTTTTTTACATTTCACTTTCTTTTCGTTTTAAATCTTTTCTACACACTTCGCGGGCTGCTTTCGGGTGCTGTTGGATTTTGTTTTTTGTAACCTTGGTTGTTAGAATACCACAGAATGACATGAGACTGTGGTGTATCCCCTCTCCACTTGATGCTAACAAGGAAGGACACAATCACAACCGTGTCTCTCTGGTTTATCCGATCCAGCGGACAAAAAGCCTCTGAGCAGTAGAAATGAATGGTTCCTTACCAATGATGGATTAATATTGTTCCGTGGGTCGCTAGCGAAGGGTGTATTATTTACACTATATTTACTAGGAAACATCGTTTCTAATTTATTTCTTGCTTCGTTCCATTATCCCTTTTCTGGTCCCCACCCCCGTTTTTATATTGTTTTGAATATTATCCGAGTACTTATAATTGTTAGTCTACACCTTTTTTCCCCCCACTACAAATTTGTTGATTCTTATATACATATCTGCAAATTACAAGTGATGAACAAGCGTGGCGAATTCTCCAGTTTAATGGCGACTTTCAAATTATTACATTCATGTGAGAAGGAGAACACGAAAGAAATAAAAAGAGAAAGCTATCTATCTAGTTATTTAACTTCCTTTACTAACAGCACGCTAAAACCATTGTAGATCATCGAAAACAAAAACTAATCTTGACACCTGCTCCGAGGTTTTTTTGACACACCTGCTCCGAGGTTTTTTTGACACCTGCTCCGAGGTTTTTTTGACACCTGCTCCGAGGTTTTCCGTTACATTAATTTTCCTCGTCGGGAAGACATTATTGGTTGTATGTATGCTCCCTTATCATAAGATAGAGATAACACAGTTTACAATTCTGTGGTATCCATACCACCATGGGTTCAGACACGTAATCCAACACCATCCCAAAGCAACTGGCGAAAGATAGAGAAAGAAAACAAAGAGAAAGTGTGGCACGGAAATAAGTTGCTGAAAAAAAAAAAAAAAATCATTACTTACACAGTATAAATGTAGGGGGAAATATTGAGCCTCTGCTTGAGAATGCAAGGGAGATAAAAAGGTGTCAAACAGTCAAAGTGGCCAGCTTTACTGTTTATAAAAACCAAGCATTCTCAGTCACGTAAGTGCTGACAGCAACTAAGAGTTGTAGAGAACAACCTTTGCTTGGATCTCCTAAAAAATGCAATCTCCCGCAATAATAATAATAATATGTTGAACAACTTAATCTTTGGGGAACGCAAGGCGAACAATTCCTCCGTCGTTATATTAATGAATTGGCAAAGGCTTACATGAAAAGGGGGTGGTAGTGGTGATGAGTGAAGTGGGTATGTCTGTACACACACACACACACACACACACACACACACACACACACACATATATATATATATATATATATATATATATATATATATATATATATATATATATATATATATATATATATATATATATATATATATATATATATATATATATATATATATATATATATATATATATATTTGTTAAAAATAGTATGATAAAAGGAAGTTTTAAAATCAACAGATCTGTTTCGAGCCAGCGCTCTCGTCAGGATGGTTTTGGGGCGCCTACTGCCGGTGTTATATGGCCTGATTTCACTGTTTGCACGTGCGGATTGGCTGCACGTATTATTTCGTTTTTTTTTGGGGGTTGTTTACAGTTCAGGGTGCGTTTGCTGACAACGATTTCCATTTGTGCCTGCAGTTGTTTACTATTTCTACTTTAGTATTTAGGGTTGCTAAGTATGGTTTGCATAGTATTAACCATTTTTCTGTTGAACATAGGTTGCATCTTTTTGAAATGTTGTTGTATGGTGATGCCCTTTTTATGATTTTCCAGGATATGTTATAGTTCATTTTTTTGTCTTTAAGTCTCCAAATATATTTGCTCAGTTCTGTTTGGTTTTTGTATTTTTCTTTGTTGAATGACTGTTTATGGTTTGCATATCTGGTTTTGAAGTGATTTTCAGTGATCCCTATGTGTTGTTTCTTTTTCATTTTCTGATGTCACAGTGGCTTGGTATACAATGTTGTTATAGAGGCATTTGTTGCTTAAGGGACACTGTTCTTTTTTAGCACAATTGCAGGATTTCCTTCTTCACCCTTCTTTGCTGTGTTGCTTTTCATTTTGTTGGATGAATCAATTATATTTTTAAGGTTAGGCATGCATGAATATGATAGTTTGATGGTGTTCTGTTGTTGAATATTTTGGACAATTTTGTGTTCTTTTGGGAAGGATGCTGTCAAAATTTTGAAAAATTCTTTTCCTACGTTTGTTTTTACTCGTCCATCGTCCATCGTATGGAGGGTTGTACCATGTGATTTTTCCTTTTCTGCTTTTTTTTTTTTGTTCATGTTGTTATCTGGGTTGTATTGTAGTTTGTAGCTGTAACCACTTTTTTGCAATGCCTCTTGGTATTCTGCTGCTGCATTGTTGAATACTCTTTCATTATGTGACAGATTAGATAATCTCTTGTTTTATGCCATTGGGTATGGTTTTTAGTATAGATGGTGGGTGGTTGCTATTGATGTTTACATAAATGGGTGTGTCATTAGGTTTCTTGTATGGTTTATATATGTGGTTGTTGAGGTCAAGTGTTATGTCTAAGTAGTTCACTACCTTTTTGTTTGCTTCGATGGTGATTTTTAAGTTATGTTTTGGGAAAATTTGCATAGTTCTTTTTTCTTGTTTTCAATGGTTCTTGGATTGTTGTTTAGCGCGGCGAGGCCGTCGTCTCTGTACAGTCCGACTTGTTTTCCGAGTTGCTTTTGGATGTTGGATAGTAAAACAGTCCAACTAGTTCGCATGTTTCGGCACCGTCATACGATCCCATGGTCACATCAAATGTTGAGTTTTTATTCGTTTTCTTGATCCATGTATCATTTCTGCTGTAGAGTAAAGTTTTCTTGGTGTGGAAAAATGATTTCCATTTCTGACCCTGTTATGTCTGTGTGTTTATTAGCAAATTTCAGAGCTTTAGTGAGTAGCTCTTCGTCTATGGATGGGTAGAAGTCTACTATGTCGAATGTGATGATACTGTGTTCTTCTGTTTGTTAAGGTTTTTGAACCATTGGATAACTTCATATGTGTTCTTCCAGAGGTTGTATTCAGTGTTTGATTTTATGTTTTTTATGGCTTTTTCTAAGATTTTCTTACTTATTTTGCCCAGTTCAGATTAGATGGGTTTATTAGTCTACATGTTGGGTTGTTGTGGAAATTGGGTTTATGGTCTTTAAGGGTTATGAAGGCTTCTTTTATTGCAGTTGTTTCCACCCTGTCACCTAGATCCATGTGGTGTACGAGTTCTTTTTCTTTTTTTCGGATGTTGTTGTGTATGGTTTTATCAGCTTTTTTGTAGTTTTTTTTCTGAATGTTTTTATCAAGAAGTTGTGAGTACTCGTTTGGTTCCATTTTGTAGTAATTACTGGTTTTGTCAGCCTTCACGAATATTTTTTTTTTTATCATTTGTATTTGTTTTATTTCATTTTTTAATGATGTTTGGAAATCGTTGATTGATTTTTTGAATTCTATGTCAGCTATCATTCTTTTCATTTTATCCTCAAAAGATTTCATTTCATCTATGGCTGGTGGAGATCGCCATGATTTGAAGTCATATGTGTTTTTGTCCTTTTTTTTTTGGGCATTCGGATTCAGGAAGAAAAAATGCTTTCCATCTCATGTTTCGTACGAATTTTTCAGTTTTTTTTTCTATTAATCTTTTTAAGTAGAACTGCGGGTTGGAAAATGGTATATTTTTTGTCAATTGTCTAAATTAATTTCCTCCCATTTGAAATTCACCAGGCCACAGTGCTCAACTTGAGGAGCTATTATTAAAAATGCTGCTAAAACGCCTAATAAAAATCTTAAGGTGCTCAACCCCTTGGGAGCAACATCTGTTAAAAATAGTATGATAAAAGGAAGTTTTAAAATCAACAGATCTGTTTCGAGCCAGCGCTCTCGTCAGGATGGTTTTGGGGCGCCTACTCCGGTGTTTATATGGCCTGATGTCATGTCACTGTTTGCACGTGCGGATTGGCTGCACGTATTGTTCGGTTTTTTGGGAGTTGTTTACAGTTCAGGGTGCGTTGCTGACAACGATTTCCATTTGTGCCTGCAGTTGTTTACTATTTCTACTTAAGTATTTAGGGTTGCTAAGTATGGTTTGCATAGTATTAACCATTTTTTCTGTTGAACATAGGTGCATCTTTTTGAAATGTTGTTGTATGGTGGATGCCCCTTTTTATGATTTTCCAGGATATATGTTATAGTTTATTTTTTTGTCTTTAAAGTCTCCAAATATATTTGCTCAGTTCTGTTTGTTTTTTGTTATTTTTCTTTGTTGATGACTGACTGTTTATGGTTTGCGTATCTGTTTTGAAGTGATTTTCAGTGATCCCTATGTATGTTTCTTTTTCATTTTCTGATGTCACAGTGGCTGCAACCTATGTTCAACAGAAAAATGGTTAATACTATGCAAACCATACTTAGCAACCCTAAATACTAAAGTAGAAATAGTAAACAACTGCAGGCACAAATGGAAATCGTTGTCAGCAAACGCACCCTGAACTGTAAACAACCCCCAAAAAAACGAAACAATACGTGCAGCCAATCCGCACGTGCAAACAGTGAAATCAGGCCATATAACCCCGCAGTAGGCGCCCAAAACCATCCTGACGAGAGCGCTGGCTCGAAACAGATCTGTTGATTTTTAAAACTTCCTGTTATCATACTATTTTTAACAGATGTTTGCTCCCCAAGGGGTTGAGCACCTTAAGATTTTTTATAGGCGTTTAAGCAGTATTATTATATATATATATATATATACGAATAACAGC
>JADBJO010001909.1:69502-74502 GCA_016801955.1 Conus betulinus | reverse complement strand
TCCGTCCGCTCTCTGCACGTCTGTATCGCTCTTGGACGCTCTTTCATTAGCCAGCACTCTGCCTGCCTGATTGCCTGTCGGTCTGTCTGTTGTCTGTCTCTCTCTGTCTGTCTGTGTCTGTCTGTCTGTGTCTGTCTGTCTGTGTCTGTCTGTCTGTCTGTCTGTCTGCCACTCTCTCTTTCTTCCTCTCTCTATCTCTGTCTGTCTGTCTGTCTGTCTGTCTGTCTATCTGTCTCTCTCTCTCTCTCTCTCTCTCTCTCTCTCTCTCTCTCTCTCTCTCTCTCTCTCTCTCTCTCTCTCTAACATACTGAACTGCCATCTAAAATCCTGTGAATTTGTTTCGCGTCAAAATGTCTCATACCTGGACACACGGTGAATCATTCTGTTGTTTTTTTTCTATGGTGATGTTTATTTATTCAATTATTCATTTATCTATCTATCTATCTATTTAGTAGTTAGTTAGTTAGTTAGTTAGTTAGTTACTCATGTAGTTGTTCATGTATTTATTTATTTGTCTATTTATTTTGTTCTGTGTCAAAGTATCATACTTGAACACACAGTGAATCGTTTTCTAATTCCTTTCTGTGGCGGTATTCATTTATGTACTTAATTATGGATTTGTTTAATTGTTTGTCTACTGATTAATTCATTCATTCATTTATATGCTGTGTGTCAAAGTATCACACCTGGGGACGCAGTGAGTCATTCTGTATCTTCTGTAATGATCTTTTCTGTCTGTCTGCTCTTTCGTTCTTTTTTGTTTGTTTCTTTCTTTCTGAAGTTTGTGTTTACCTACACTGAATGTGTGTGTGTGTGTGTGTGTGTGTGTGGTGTGTGTGTGTGTGTGTGTGTGTGTGTGTGTGTGTGTGTGTGTGTGTGTGTGTGTGTGTGTGTGTTAACCATACGTTTCTTTCTTTCTTGTTGTGTGACCTAAAAATAGATCACCAATTAGGAACCATAACAAAAAGGATGCAAATCAGGAGGCATACTTGATTCAACAAACTTTGTTTTTTTTTTGTGTGTGTGTGTGTGTTTTTGTTTTTGTTTTTGTTTTTTTTTTTTCTCCCTAGAGTGAACTATCTGTACAGAATACGGGTCTCTCGGAAGCAAACACGCCCATACTAGGCCCCGATTAGTCTTTAGGTCACACCATTTAGAGGCAGCCGTAAATATACCATAATTTGTACACTTTCTGTTTCGGCAACGAGCTGGCTGATAACCATGCTACGGTGGGTCAATGAAGGATCCTCTGTACTAATTAGCCTAACTAATCGAACTTGTCCTCCTGGTGTATGATAATGAGCATGTGATTTTTTTTTTTACTGTCAAATGTTGTGCACAATCACACGAGCAATGGTTACACCCGAACAATGAAAGAGAAATCTCATAGTTCACTGCCTGTTCTTGCACTTTAGTACAGTGTCATGCCCTTCATTCCTCCAACAGGTAAACACTTGTGACGACCCAAAAAGAAACAAAAAAAGTAGTTCTAGCCAGTTCATTTATTATTTAAACACGCAACGGGAAACACACACACACACACACACACACACACACACACACACACACACACACACACACACACACACGCACGCACGCACGCACGCACGCACGCACGCACGCACTCACGCACGCAAGCACGCGCACCCCCCCCCCCCCCCCACACACACTCACACACTTACACACACACACACACACACACACACACACACACACACACACACACACACACACACACACACACATACATACATACACATGCACTCGCGCAAGCGCGCAAGCGCGCGCGCACACACACCTTACATCTTACGACACTCTCCTCAATCCATGTCTCATTTCCAATTTCCCACAGTTGGTTGCACTTGAACACAGCGCCAGCAGACTCAAGGATCTCCAGCAGGAAAGTCTTGGTGACTGGAGTGTTTCCAAACCCCAGTAAGATATTTGTTGTACTTGAGAATCGTTTCTGAAAATTAACAGAGGAGGGTTAAGAGAGTGGAGTAACAACAACAAGCTCAGTAACTGCTCTTGTGCAGGTGACAGGCAATGCAAGCACGGCAAATCAAGTCGTGTGCACAGATGATAAATGAAGAGAGAGAGAGAGAGAGAGAGAGAGAGAGAGAGAGAGAGAGAGAGAGAGAGAGAGAGAGAGAGAGAGAGAGAGAGAGAGTCAAAAAGACAAAGAAATACTTCGACGATTACTCAGCAGGCTTTTAATGCGTTTTACTACCCTACCTTGTCCGTTGAAATATTTTTACTTTTGGCCTACCAGCGTATCGGTTTTTGTTGTTGTTGTTGGTCAATTTCCACCTGCCCTTCACACCACCCAGAATGCAGTTCCCGATCTCCACTCTCCGCAGTAGTAGATAATCATTATAGTAAGATTATCCTCCTCTTAATACATTTCCAATGTCCAATGGTCAGGTCATTAACTGACTTGCCCTTGGAAGACACTGTCCTTGAGTTGTGTCATGATCAGGTGATTGTCCAGACACTGAAAGTGGCGATCTGATAAAATGCCAAATTGCATCATTACCAGGAGATCCACGTGGCACATTTTCACAGACAATCTGTTCTTTTGGTCGCCAGTAGTGGCTTAGTCATATATCTACAACCTCACGTGATTCCGTCGATAACTTCAAATCACTGACTTGTATACTGGTAAAAAAAGACGAATGAGCAAGTTAATTTGTCAACTCGTTACACAGAATATCTGGTAGGTGTCTGAAAATGCACATTTGTTTGTCTTGTATTATGTTTCAGGTTCACAGTATGGAAAATAACTTATACATGCATCACGTAGGTGGTGAGTGCGCTAGCTAGTGAACTAACTGGTGCTTGTTTTTATATGTTTCCTAATATCTGTGGAGGCAAAAGTGGGGAGAAAACTCAGAGGAGAACTAATCAATTTAATCAAACAAATCAATCAGATTAATACAAACAACAAATTCATGAGATCCACAACAGATTATCAAAGGAGGGTGTGGGTGTGTGTTGGGGGGGGGGGGGGGGGGGGGGGGGGGGGTGGGGGGTAACAAAAAAAAAACGGCAAATGAATTAATAGAATGGAATCAAACAACAAATCACATACACATAATCTTATGTATCAAATGTTTCCCAAATATCTTGGACAATAGTCAACATATTTTAAGAGAGGTGTATAAAGACGAAAGCTAAAACTGAGCATTAAACATTAGCATCGTCATCATCGTCATCGTCATCGTCATCGTCATCATCATCGTCATCGTCATCGTCATCGTCATCGTCGTTGTCGTCGTCGTCGTCGTCGTCATCATTATCATCACCATCATCTTCATCATCATCATCATCATCATCATCATCATCATCATCATCATCATCATCATCATCTGCGACAAGAAGCAAAGCATGTGAAAAATACTTTAGATACCAAGCGCCAGAACTATGTGTAATAAAAGGCAGAACATATTCAAGACCGAAGGCATCGAAGGAATGTATTAGAGTGATGTACAACAAGTGGCCACCTGTTGACCAGATCGGAGTCTGTAAGTGGTATATTTCAACCACATGAGCATCAAAAGGAAAAGGAACAGATGGATAATAAGAACAGACTTCTGATATTAAACGACATAACTTTATGTAAGTAAGGTCCCAACAAGGGGCGTTTTCGGTGTGGTCGATCTTCGTGTTCTTGTCGCCGCGAGGCATTTCCATAAGTCTCTCACCACAAGTGCAGAATCATGTTTCGTGTGAAGGTGACGATGTATAGAGTGGTTAATTACAATGTGAAGGATTATAGTGTACACAATGGTTCATTTCATGTTGGAGATTACAATGTAAAGGGTCGTCCATTTCATTGTGAAGGGTCACAATGTACACAGTGATTAATTTCAATGTGAAGGATTGTAATGTACACGATGGTTCGTTACATGTTGGGGAGTTACAATAAAAAGGATGGCCCATAGCATTGTGAAGGGTCACATTGTACACCGTGATCTATTTCATTGGTAAGGGTCAAAAGCACAGGATGATTCATTTCATGATAAAGGGGTCACAATGTACACAGTGGTTCATTTCATGGTGGAGGGTCACAATGTACACAGTGGTTCATTTCATGGTAAATGGTCACAATGTACACAGTGGGTTCATTTCATGGTAAATGGTCACAATGTACAGAGTGCTTCATTTCATGATGGAGGGTCACAATGTACACAGTGGTTCATTTCATGGTGAAGGGTCACAACGTACACAGTGGTTCATTTCATGGTGGTGGGTAAAAATGTGCACAGTGGTTTATTTCATGGTGGTTGGTCACAATGTACAGAGTGTTTCATTTCATTGGGAAGGGTCACAATGTACACATTGGTTCATTTCATAGTAAAGGGCCACAACGTAGAGAGTGGTTCATTTCATGGTGGAGGGTCACAATGCACAGAATTGTTCATTTTATTGTGGAGGGTCACAATGTACAGAGTGGTTCGTTTCATGGTGGATGGTCACAATGTACAGAGTGGTTCATCTCATGGTGGAGGGTCACAATGTACACAGTGGTTCATTTTATGGAAGATGGTCACAACGTAGAAAGTGGTTCATTTCTTGGTGGAGGGTCACAATGTACACAGTGGTTCATTTCATGGTGGAGGGTCACAATGTACATAGTGGTTCATTTCATGGTGGAGGGTCACAATATACAGAATGGTTCAATTCATGGTGGAGGGTCGCAATTTACACAGCTGTCTATTTTATGGTGCAGGATCACGATGTACACAGTGGTTCATTTCATGGTGGAGGGTCACAATGTACAGTGGTTCATTTCATGGTGGAGGGTCACAATGTACACAGTGGTTCATTTCATGGTGGAGGGTCACAATGTACACATTGGTTCATTTCATGGTGGAGGGTCAAAATGTACAAAATGGGACAGTCCGTGACGGACTGTTAGTCTATACAAGGAACAAGTTTTGACAGTGTCCAGTGTCCTCCTACACAGTTCTGTTCCAGAAGCAGATATCGGAACCAAT
>JADBJO010001909.1:27002-49502 GCA_016801955.1 Conus betulinus | reverse complement strand
TCGCCCTGTTGGTGATGAGGCTCCACGATCAGAGGTGGGCGAGGTTCTGATACTTGTTTTTTGATTTGTACTGGAGCGCCTCTTGTCGGGGGAATGCGTCGGACTTTTTCTGCTGCCGTTTGGACAACGTTTTGCTTGTAGCCACGTGCCTGGAAGCGTTTTTAGACATTTCCCGGACCCTTTCTTCAAACACAGCATTGTCTGAGCACAGTCTCTTAAGCCTCAGGAACTGGCTGAATGGAATGCTCCTGTGTACATGTCCAGGATGACATGACTGGGGACTCAGATAAGAATGTGCATCAGAGGGCTTTGTATAAAGATCTGTTTGAAGGAATCCATCTTTTAAGGAAATGGCTATATCCAGGAACGGGATACTGCATGGCGATGTATTGAAGGTGAACTTGATGGTTTCATGGAACGAGTTTATGTGATCCATAAACTGTTCCAATTCATCTTCTGATTTCACCCACAAGACAAAAATGTCATCTATGAAACGTTTCCATAAATGATCAGGGATAGAAACAGGACTGGAGGCTAGTAACTGCTGTTCCAGCCACGCCATGAACAGATTCGCAACTGCAGGGGCAAGTGGGGTGCCCATCGCTGTGCCAAAGATTTGGTGATATACGTTTTCATCAAAGCGAAATACATTATTTTTTAGCACATGGTCTGCCATTCGGACAACTTCAGTGGCTGGTTGGAAGGTTGGTGACAAAAGATTGTAGCCAGCTGTCTACCAGTTTGGAGATTTTTTCCGTTGGTCCGTTTATTCCTGAGACGATCGGTCTTCCTGGAGGTTTAAATGGATGCTTGTGTATCTTAGGCAGGGTTATAGAATCTGTGACATGTAACCTGAGAAGGCTCTGTCTCTGCCCATTTTAACGTGGTTTTACTAATGTATCCTTTCAAATATATCTTTCAAAATTTGGTTGGATTTTTTGGCGATTTCGCAAGTTGGATCTTTAGACAACTTTTTGTAGTGATTTTGATTGCTCAGTTGCCTGTGTGCCTCATCCATATAATCCTGTACATTTTGTACGACTACTTTGCCTCCCTTATCTGCCTCCGTGATACGTATTTTCCGGCTGTGCACCCATTTCTTTGAGCTCTTTAAGGGCTTGTCTTTCTTCCTGTTTTAGGTTATCTCTTGGAGCCCTTGAGCTTGTGAACAAGTGAGTACGACTCTGCAGTATCTGGCCAGAAGCTGTCTAGACAGCGATCACGTCCTGAGGGTGGGCACCATCCTGTTGGTTTGTAGAATTTAGGGGCTTCAGAGTCCTCAGCGTCTGATTCATCATCGTAAAAGTATTCTAGTTTGCATATATATATATATATATATATATATATATATATCTATATATATATACTATATATATATATATATATAGCAAACTAGCCAATCTTCAACAGCAAAGTCAGTAGTAGTAGTATATCGTTTTGAAGCCAAATCACTGAGGGAACACCCCTACTTCAGAACTCTGCTGTTCATATTGCCTGCTTACATATATCATTTGCCTCTATCCAGAGACGCCGATAACAGCGATATCAGCATTGCTGTTTGTATATTGCCTGTTCCAACGTAGCCTGACCCTGTCTAAAGAGGAGAGACGTCCACAGTCTCTTGCAGATTTTAATATCGGCGGTTCCCGTTCAATATCACAGCCTGTCTGGAGATGATGACCACAGTGATGTTACTTAGTAGTTGGCTCGGAGGCGTGGGCGGCCTCCTGTGCCGCTCACTTATCCGTTACGCTACAACAACCCACCGCAAACACCACCACACCACACACACCACCACACACCACAACACCACACACCACCCTTCTTTTCATTTTGCCACAACACCATTCGTTTTTATCTAATATCTACCGAGCGCATTCTAGCCACGCAAGTCCAAACACACACACACACACAACACTTACACACCACACAACACACAACCACACAAACACCACACAAGCACGCAAGCACGCACGCACGCACGCACGCCCACGCAGAACGAAGCGAACACCACACACACACACACCACACACACACGTCACGCACGCACGCACACTCCATAGCTTGCAAGAGGCGTCGGGGTGTGTGGTGGGGGTATGAGATGAGACGAGGCAGAGATGGTATGTTTGATTACCGCCCCAGGAGAGATTTGAGGACCGGCCTCGAGACCGAGCCCAGTACTGTTTTAGTGTGACGCGAGAAAGATAGACCAGAGACAGAAAGATAAAGAAGAGACAGAGACCAGGAGACAGTGACGGGAGTGACAGAATGAGGATGTTTTATTTGAGATTCGGACTGATGTAGTTGATTGAGATGTTTTATGTTTCCAGTGACAGATTCGAGCGGAGAGATTGAGAGATGAGATCGATGTTGATGATTGACCCGCGATGTTTTGTTTAGAAGAGGACTGACGGAGAGCCAGCGAGAGCCGAGACGGCCCGAGAGGGAGACAGATTTTTTTGAGATTGATGTTTTTTGCGATTAGTAGCCATTTCGACCCGCCAACCTCGTCGAGAGAGAGAGTAGATATGGAGACGACAGACGACAGACCCACCTTTTTATGTAGGTTGAGGGATGTTTGGATTCTAGATTCATGATTCCAGGCACGGGGTAGGCCGGGATTGGTGGGTAGTCCTACAGACAGACGGACCCAGACTAGAGAGTTGGAGAGAGAGAGACAGACGAGGACCTTTTTTTGTGATTCGATTCCTGGCCGAGAGAGCGAACGACCCCCGAGGGCGTGCGGCGAGGGACGCCCGCTATGTGAGTTGAGACGCACCGTTGAGTTGGATCAGCCCCGGCCCGTGATTGTTGGAGATGTCTTGATGGATTGTTGAGGATGATTGGAGAGATACGCGGAGCAGCGAGATTTTGTATTTTGTATTGTGTTTGATTGTTTTGTCGGGCCTTTTGTTGCAGGGAGATGATTGACGGAAGACGAGAGGATACGCTGATTTGATTTGTGAGCGCCCGGAGTCCAGAGAGATCCGAGGAGCAGCCTCCCCCCCGGCGACGGAGTGGTTGTTGATTTTGCGCACGAGACGAGAGGATCGAGAGCATGAGCCTGACGCGACCGAGCCCCCCCCCCCGACCAATCGCAAGGAAAGGTGAGAGAGGTGAGGACGAGCCAGGGCGAGAGGCAGGAACGCCAGGAGACCCTGAAGCGAGGGGGAGGGAGGAGAGAGATGGAGGGATGAGAGGGGAGAACAAGAAAAGAGCACGAGAGAGATAGAGAGAAAGCCACGCGAAAAGAAGAAGAAAAGGGGGATTTTTGAGGGAGAATTAATGGGAGAGGAGAGGATGAGAGAGAAGAGAGTCGACTGGGAGGAGAGAGAGAAGAGTTGGTATGGTAGATGAGGAGGGAGAGAAGGGGGGGTGAGAGAGAGGAGAGGAGGAGAGAGGAGAGATGGAGTGAGATGCGTGAGAGAGGAGCTCGAGAGGTGAGGAGGGGAGGAGAGAGAGGGAGAGGGAGAGGAGAGTACGACGAGGAGGGGGGGGAGAGGTAGGGGGGAGTGTGAGAAGGCGAGGAAGATGCGGGGAGAGGGGGAGGAGAGAGGGCAGAGAGAGAGAGTTGGGGGCACAGGCCACGAGGAGGAGGACTGTGGGAGGAGTGGAGGAGAGTGAGGGAGAGAGGGAGAGGATGAGAGGAGAGAGAAGGACTGAGAGGAGAGGAGACGAGAGAGAGTGCGAGAGGCAGAGGGGGAGATGGGAGGAGAAGAAGGGGGGGGGAGGGAGAGGGCAGAGAAAGCATTAGAGGAGGTAATGGAGGGAGTGAGAGAGGGAGATGGAGGAGAGAGAAGAAGAGATTGGAAGAGGAAGAGAATGAGAGGAGTAGAGAGAAGGGGGGATAGAGAGGATAGTTGGTAGAGAGGAAGCAAGGGAAGAGACGAAGAATAAGGGAGGAGAGAGAACAAGAGGGAGGTTGAGAGAGGGGGGGAGGAAGTGGATGAGAGAGTGAAGAGAAAAGAAAAGGGGGTGGTGAGCGGTGAAGAGAAGAAGAAAAATTGAAGGAAGGAAGTGGCGGGAGAGATTGAGGTGGAAGGAGGAAAAGGAGGAAAGAGGGTGAATGGTGAGGGAGATGGAGGAGAGGAGATAGGGGAATATGGGGGGGGAGATGGGAGAGAGGGAAGAGAAGGGGGAGGTGGGAGGCGAGAGCGAGAGGAGAGATGGAGCGATGGAGATATGAGTGAGAGGGAGAGGAGAGGGGGAGGAGGGAGTAGAGAGATGGGGAGAGGAGTGAGAGGAGAGGAGTCGAGAGATGAGATAGGGAGGTTTGATGTGAGTTGGAGAGCTGGGAGGTGGTTTGGGTGGGGGTGTGAGGGGAGGGTTGATATATGAGCGAGAGGTATTGGTAGGAGGAGAGGAGAGGAAGGGGAGATGAGAGGCCGAGAGGGTTGGAGAAGGAGATGATGGAGAGAGAGAAGGAGAGAAGATACTTGGGGTGAGGAGTTGTGAGTGTGGGGTATGTGGTTGAGTTGGGGGAGAGGAGAGGGTGGGAGTGGATTGAGAGAGGTGTGTGAGTTTTGGAGGGAAGGGAGATGGTAGTATGAGGGAGAGAAGATGAGAGGTGAGGTTGAGTGTGTAGAGTTGAGGGTTTGAGTGTAGGGGGTGGGTGGTCAGGAGAGATGATTGAGAGGTGGTGGGTTTTTGGGGGGGGTGTGACTTGTTGTATGAGATGAGAGATGGGGTCGGAGGGGGAGGGGGGGATGAGAGGGAGGGGAGAGGGGGGAGAGAGGGACGGGGGAGAAGAGGGGGAAGAGAGAGAGAGAGATTAAGAGAGAGAAGAGAGACGAGAGGGGGGGGGGGGGAGGGAGGGGGAGAAGGAAAGGAATAAGGGGGGGGGGGAGAGGGGAGGCGAGAGGGGGGGGAGGAGAGAAGAGAGATGGAGAGGAGAAGTGATGGAGATAACGACGCGAACGGAGACAGGGACAGACAGGAGAAAGAGGGGGAGATAAAGACAGAGACATGACAGAGATGAGAGAGAGACGAGAAGAGAGGAGGGACAGAGAGAAGAGAACGAGGGGAGGAGAGAGAGAGACAGAGAAAAGGGGGGGGGGGGGTGGGGGGACGAGGGGCGAGCGCGAGAGGAGGAGGAGAGAGAGAGGACAGACAGACAAGGCAGGTGAATACAGAGGAGACGGGAGGGGGGGGAGCAGAGAGAGAGGGGCAGGAGCAGAGACAGGGAAGAAGGGAGCGAGGGACAGGACAGACAGGACAGGAGAGGGACACCAGACACAGAGAGAGGAGAGGCAGGGGGAGACACGATAAGGAAGCAGAGACCCATAATAAACATAGACAGAGAAGAGGAGAAAGAGAGGTGGGAGGGAGGGGAGGGGTGGGAAGAGGGTTGGTGGCTGTGTCAGATGGAGGCGGAAATGACTAGGGACGGCCTCCAACAACAGGGAGGGATAAAACCCCCCGTGGCCTTCAGAACCCAGGGGGGGCAGGGAGGAGAGGTGGGAGACAGAGGGCCTATTGGCTCTGTGACTATTCTTCCCGGGACTTCCTCTGTCTGTCAATAGAAATCAAAGGCACTTGCCTCACCCTCGAAGCAGGAACCCTCATGACGGAAAAGTGAACACAAGAAGTTGCTCTATGCGTGTGGTTATTCTGTGATTGTCTGCATATTCTGTGTCCGGATGCTTGTTGCCATGCAGAAATCGGAGGGAGGGGGGGGGGGGGGGGGGGGGGGGGGGGGGGGGGGAGGTTAAGTCAGAAATAGGAGGGGGGGGGGGGGGGGAGGGGGCGGGGGGGGGGGGGGGGGGGGGGGGGAGGAGGTAGAGCGTAGGGGGGGGGGGGGGCCAATGGGAGGGGGGGGCGATATGTAATGTCTAGCCTTTTTGATGTTACATGATCGGGGGGCCTTCTCTGTTGTTTGCGTCTGATAATAATGCGGGTGCAAATAAAATTTGGGGTATGCGGGAGGTAGAAGGGGCGGGAGAAAATTGGAGAGGGGCAGGGGGCCAAGGCAATCGAGGAAGAGAGAGTTTCCTTTTTGATGAAATGTAGACATGTGTTTTTGCCTCTGAGAATTATGGCGGTGCAAATAAAGAGAGAGAGAGGGAGAGAGCGAGAGGAGAGAGAGAGAGGAGGATAGAGACGTGAGAGGGAGAGAGGCAGAGGAACAGGAGACAGGGACAGAAGTGTCGATTGACAGGATGACAGGAGCGGTGAGATGAGAGACAGGACAACAGACAGGAAGACAGAGAAGGCAGAAGACAGAGTAGGACAGAAAGACAGACAGGGCCAGACAGACGGCCCGACAGACGGAATCTGATAATAACACGGGTGCAAATAAAGATCTGAGAGAGAGAGTGTGAGAGAGAGAGAGTGAGAGAGACAGACAGACAGACAGACAGACAAAGAGGAGAGAGGAGAGAGGAGAGGAGACGGAGAGGAGGCGGGAGGAGCGAGGAGAGAGGACGAGGAGGACAGACAGACAGACAGACCGAGGCAGACAGAGCAGACAAGCGACAGACAGACAGACAGACGGACAGACGGGACAGAGAGACACAGACAGAGGCAAGGAAAGACACAGAAGCAGACACCGAGAGGAAACACAGCACAGACACCAGAGAAACACACACAACACACCACAACACACACACACACACACACCAACACACACAACACATTGAATGATATATGTCTATGGACAAAATTGACAATGAAAAAAGAAAATACACCATCAAGATCACTAAATTACATCAAAAATAAAGTATCAACTTGAATTAAATAAGATCAATGATTTTTTTAAAATGTAAATGGTCTTTCTCTTTCCCCAGAAAAAAACTAATATGATTCTCTTTAATGCTGGTTACGATACAGGAACAACTTCCTACTTTCACGTTGGATGGCATGTTTTAAACTATGTAAAAAGTGTCGTTAAAATTTTTGGGCGTTTATCTTAAGTGAGTAAATTATCTTGGAAAGCCCGCATATTGAATATATTTTTGAAACAAACAAGGAAAGAGCTTGAATTCCTAAAAATAATTAGCCAAACAACCTTGGACAGGACAGGACTCGAAAACTTTCACTTAACTATCTTAGCAACGGCCCTTATACGCTCAAGACTAATTATGCTCAGAGGGGAAAGTATTACTTTAATGGGGACTCCTAAAATTAACTGGGGTGTTAAATAAACCTTCGAGAGGTGAATACTGATTGCAAAAGCTTATATATACAAACTTCGGGGACCTTGTGGAGTTCCAAAACATACACATAAACTTAGGGGGCGGAGTATAGGTGAAAGTAGGAATCTGAGGGCGCGGGGCTGTGCAGAAACTTTGGGGAAACAGCTTTACTTAAAAAACATGTATCTTAAAACGCGCTTTTCAACAAAAAGGGGAAATTTTAGCTCAGAAGCAGTAGTGGATTAAAATACCACGAGGGGGATTTCGGGAAAAACAGGCCCAAAACTGATACTATCAGGAGCAAAGGAGGTATTTTTAATCGTGTTTCCGGTGTCTGGATATTAGCAAGAGGGGGTACCATATACCAAACTAGATAAAAAACGCGCCAAACGTAGCACCGGGCAAACGGTCGACAGTATCTTCACGTATTTCGCAAGAAATGGGACAAAACCAAAGTGGTACAAGCCTCCTTTGATTATAGATTTACAAGATATATCAAAAAAAAGGCTTAGTACCCGGGTAGCACTTAAGAACATCTGTCTTTACAATAGTTAGAAAATAAATACAATCATCATTTCCAAATGTTTACAGATGGCTGGCACGTGAATAGATAAATGATAATAACGGGGAGCAGCCTTTTCATAATCCCTGGCATAGTCTCTAACTATAGACAGAGTACCTCTCTATCTTGGTAGAGGTAGAGGAGTGTTATCAGAGGTATTTAGTGCCGAATTAATTGAACATCATACTTAAGGTGTGTTAGATTTAATCCTAACACTTTTGACAATAAATAAATTCCCAAATATGATAGGTGTGAGATCGCAGAAAGCAGCCATCCTCTCGATTATTGTCTGCATGGTTCCTTCAATCGACTTGATATGAGTATTAGAAATTGTCATCATTTCAATTCCAGTCTTTTACGCAATGAAAGCATATACTGTTATTTTTGTTGGCCATCCACCCCCTCTCATTGTGGATTGATACCCAACGAGGCCGCCAGATAAATTGCAAAAAAAAAAGAGCGAAGCTCAAATATGCAGCAGGGTGTAGCGCAATTACATACTGCTTAACATTCCTTAGATTTGAAAGAATGTCTTCTCAAATGATAAATTCAACGGCAAGAGGAAAAAAAAAAGTTTTTAAAACATCACTGATGAGAACTCAGGGGACGTCCAAGTATTGAGTCACAACTGGTGTGAAAAAGTCAACGTGATGGGCTACCAAGGGGAGAGGGGAAACGTTGAAAACGAACAAGTCTCTTTTCAAGTCTAGGGAGATTGAAAGCTTTAATCGCATAGATTTCGTTTTGAACGCGTTGAAAACAAAAGACACCTATTGTAGGTAGTAACGTTAATGTAGTGTGGGGAAACCTTATGTATCCAGTCACTTTAATTCAATGCCAAAGAGCAAGAGAAACTCTTTACAAATTCGGGTATTGATGGTTACACTGATGAGGACCTGACTTCCTTACCCTTACCAAGTATTTTAAACAGTTCGTAGTGTTCTTGAGTCCAGTTTGCAAAGGTGTTTGTTAAGTAGTTCAATTGGCCTTTTACTTTAGATCTTATTTCTACTCAATTACATAAATTATTGCTTGGAAAGTTTATTTAGATGTGTGGGAGAGGGAGGGAGGGGACGGGAAGTGACCAGGAACGCAGGGGTGAGTCGGTCATTCTATCGTTAACAAGTATTAATACACAAATCAATCAACTACACTGGTACTAAAAACATTCCTTGACAACACGGCATAAAAACTGTCTGAATACACTTGCTGGTGGCAAGGACATTACAAATCCGCCGACAACATCACCACAAAAACACCACACACAAACCACACACACACACACCACCACACACACACACACATAAGCACACAAACACGCACCAGGCACACACACACAACAACACACACACACAACAACAAACAACACCCACACCGGAACACACACCAACACCAACACACACACACCCCACACACACCACCACATGGCGGAGGGGGCAACACACGCGCACGCAGGCGAGAGAAGGGAGGAGAGGAGAGGGAAGAGAGTTTTCTCCGGAGAGAGAGAAGGACGAGAGAGAGGAGAGAGAGAGAGAGAGAGACAGACGACAGGGACAGACAGACAGACAGACCGGCAGACAGAAAGAGAGATACATACAGAGACAAGTAAAGACAGTAGCAACACAAAGACACACAACACAACAGACAGCCGCACGCACGCACGACACGCACGCACGCATACACGCACGCACGCACGCACGCACACACACCGCACCGCACGCACAGCTCAGTACGCACGCACACACGCATACACACACAACCACCACACACAACACACACACACACACACACACACACACGCAGACACGCAAACAGAGAGAGAGAGGACTGAGAGAGTGAGAGAGCAGGAGAGGAGGAGAGAGGGAGAGAGGTATCCCACGGACGAGCGAGAGCACACAGAGACAGGAAGGAGGGAGAGACACCGAATGAGCAGAGAGATGAGAGAGTCAAGTCCGAGTATTAGGAATTTCTTTCCTTCACAATTACGAAACATAGCTGTCAGTTCTGTCAGTCATCAGAAACGCGCCCCCGGGTGCTACATTTATTGGTGGATGTTGTTTCATGTGGTTGCCACGTTGTTACTGGATCCTGTCGCTAATGTTACTCGAGGTCGTGGTGGTGGTGCTACTGCTGATGGGGGTGGAGTATATATAATATACACTATATATATATATTACTATATACTATATATATTATATATATATATAGGGTATAATATATATATAGCTATGATGTGTGTGTGATGTGTTGTGCTCAGATCTCAACAACAAACGTGAAGTTTTTAATGCTGCAAATCTTTCAAGTCTTCACAATGTCAAAAATGTCTCCTTTGTGTCTCATGAAAAACATCAACAGCAAGAGACAATACATGCGGGACAACATTCATCCCTCCACAAGAGGCTCGAGCGTTTTTGCTGGCAACCTGGGCCGCCATCTGCATTACCTGTTCTGGACGAAACACAAAGGCGGCATCATCAGAACATCCCAAGAGAACGCCATCAGGACGGCAGACTGAGACCTCGGTACTATCACATGGACCACTTGCTGCCCATGCCTCCTTTCCCACCGAGAAGACCTGACATCTTTTTCGATTGGTTCCCGTGATCGTCTTCTACCAGCAGAATGATAGTATCTCTCCAATTCGCCATTACTGAAACCACTCTACAACTGTAGTTTAACTAAATCTCGTGTTTTCTTTTTTTTTCCCATTGTTGTGCTCGTAGTACTTGTATATGTTTCACTTTTTTTTTTGTATTTATTGATTTTAATTTTTTTTTTTTTTTTTTTTTTTTTTTCTTTTTCTTTAGCTTTGAATGCCAACTGTATCAATGACTAACAAATCAAAAATTGACATTTTACAATGGAACTGTCGATCAGTGTCAACCAATATCGCGAACTTTCAAGAACACATAGAGAATAACTCATATACAGTGCTTATTCTTCAGTCACTAAATGTGTCCAAGATGAACTTACCACGTCTCGCTCATTTCTTCTACCCTCCAGTGTATCATCTCTCTGAGGAAACAGGAAAAGTGAACTGTGCCATCTATATACATGAAAAGCTATCTTACCATCCAATTTCAACGCCAGTGCCATCGACTGCGCCAAATATCCACTCTTGTGCAGCTTGTGTCAAATTTGATAACTCATTAATTTTAAATATTCTTTCTGTTTATCTCCCTAAAGGTGTTGATGATTGTAATAGTGACTGGTTACGTACCCTGGGTACCCAAAATGAAAAGTGGCTAGTAGCCGGTGACTTTAATGAACATGCCCCATTTTGGGATAGTGGCTGCCCCAAGGTCAGCTCCAATCGTCTAGTGGAGAATATTTCGGACTCGGCACTCTTTCTTCTTAAATGATGGAACCATAACCAGATTGCCTGATGTTCCTAGCCACAAACCATCTGCTATTGACCTGTCTTTGATATCGCCATCACTAGCGACCAGCTGTACTTGGCAAGTTCATAATAACACTTTAGGTAGCGATCACCTCCCAATTTACCATTTCCTTGAGAGGGTTTACAATTTTGCATGATGATACAAGGGATAAAATCCCAAAATTTATTATAACGAGCTGACTGGGATAAATTCAAGTCCATTTTAATGTCCTTTAATGTTAGCATGCTGGAGAACCCAGATATTGATAAAATGTATTGTAACTTTTCTGAATCGGTCTTGAAAGCTGCAACCGAGGCAATTCCAAAATTTAGTCAGACAAAATCCTCTAAACATGCTGGCAAGGTCTGGTGGACGGAAATCCTGCAAAGATGCTGTTAAATAAAAAGAAATCAAAGTTCAAAATACACGCAAAAGACAAAAAAGTAGATGACTTACTCCCCATGAAACGGGCAAAAAATGAAAGTACTAGGATTATAGAAAAAGCCAAAAGCGATTACTGGTCATCATTTTGTGTAAATGAAGTTAAATGATAACAAAGATTTTAAAAAAGTATGGACAAAGATACACGAAATGAAACATGGAATACATCTACCCGCTTATCCAATCACCGTAGGGCATGAACAATTCCCAACATCAGCTCAAAAAGCTGAACTTTTTGCTGATTTTTTTGCAAAAAATAGCTCCAAAATTAGTCTCTCAGAAAAGTGCAGAACTTTGAGGGAAGAAGACCAGTCAAATAACCATATCTATTCTGACCCAGAGGAAAACAACGAACATTATTTAAATGCAGAAATAACATTAGAAGAATTAAGAAATGCTATATCGTCATTGTCAACAAAGAAAACTTCAGTTGGTTTAGACGCAGTCTCAAACGAAATGTTAAGAAACCTTCCAATCAATTTTACAACATTTCTGTACACCATTATGAAAAAATGTTGGATAGATGGGAAGACTCCATCTGTTTGGAAAGATTCTGTCATTGTGCCCATTCTCAAGCAGGGCAAACCTAACTCTGATATTAATAGTTATCGTCCTATCGCTCTCACCTCTCACACTGGTAAACTAATGGAAAAAATTGTATTAATAGACTTACTTATCATTGTGAAAAAATGGACATATTCCTACCGCTCAGGCTGGATTTAGAAAAGGCCGATCGACTGTTGATCACCTTGTAAAGCTTACAACTCAGGTAAAACGTCAATTTGCCAGGAGAAAAAATGTACTTGCAACTTTTTTCGATGTCAAAAAGGCGTATGATCAAGTCTGGCATGAGCGACTTTTATATAAACTTAAATGATAGGTCTCTCTGGTCACATTTATGATTACTTCAAAGAATTTCTGGCTAATAGAACAATTCAAACAAAAATAGGAAATACATATTCTAGCAAGAGATTTGTGGAGATGGGCATCCCTCAGGGTTCTGTAACTGCCCCACTGCTTTTTAATATCCTAACGCATGATCTCACAAAAAGTATTTCTAAAAATTCAAGTTTAGTTCAGTACGCTGACGATATTTGTATATGGATGAATGTTACTTTAAAAAAGAACACACCTTCAAGGTCAGTTTACATACATGAAAAAAATTATATCAAAGAGACTTAGACAGTATCGCTAGATTTATGTTTGAGAATGGATTATGTCTGTCTGCTGAGAAATCTCATATGATGCTTTTTGACGCTGGTGGTAGTTTTTCATGATCTCCCTACTTTTAAGATGGATGACACTGTACTTACCTATACATCTTGCATAAAGTTTTTAGGTGTACATCTAACTTCAAAATTATCATGGAACACACATATTGAATATATCATAACTCAAGCAAGGAAAGCTCTTAATCTTCTGAAAGTTGTGAGCTACCAGAGTTGGGGACAGGATACGTGCACTTTAATTCATTTATCAAACTCTCTGGTCAGGACAAGGATTTCATATGCACAGGAAGTATATTTTTCAGCTCCTAAGTATCTTTTAAAAAAGTTACAAAGCACAGATTGCAAGGCATACAGAATAGCCCTGGGAGTTCCCCTTTACGCTTCCATTTTAGGGACATATCATGAAGCTGGCGTTTTGCCCCTGGATGCTTATCGAAAATTAGCCTGTGCTAAATACATTCTAAGATGTTCTACTGTTCAGAACTCAAATGAGGATGAACTTAACATGCGATCTGATTTAGATTTTCCAAAACGCGCAAAAACAATACGATCAAATAAAACCATCCTTACGTACTCCTCAAACCTGTTGAAATCTGCCAAAATTGATCACAAAACCATTGCTCCACGTTATCCCCTGAGTCCCATTCCTAGTTGGGAACTCATCCCGGCAAGGTTTGATTATAAATACACTGACTTGCAAAAGAATGTCATATAATAACGTCCTAGGTGCTATGGCCAAGTCACATATTGACGATAGTTATCCTAATCACTTAAAAGTTTATACAGACGGATCCCTTTAATGGCAATGCTGGTTCCGGCTTTGTTATTCCTGCTTTGAAAGCAGATAAATCTTTTCATCTTGGAAAGGGGTTTTCTATCTTTACGGCTGAACTGATAGCAATTCTAATGGCTCTGCATTATATTATTGACATTCCACGTGATTTTTCTAGAATACTTTTTTGTGTTGATTCCAAATCTGTTCTTCAAGCAATGGAATCTGTTGCTGCTACCAATCGCGCCGAGATTATCACCGAACTAAAAATTCTGATCCATTTCCTTACATCTAGAGGGATAACAGTGGACTTTTGCTGGATTCCGTCACATTGTGGGATTGTAGGAAATGAATGGGCAGACAGAACTGCCCGCATGGGATCCAAAAACTCTGAAAATTATGTCAAAATACCCTTGAGTCTTCACGAAGCCTATGGACTCTTAAAATAAAGTTTCTTTTGAGTCTTTTTATAAGCTGTATAAAGAGTCAGTTCTCTTTAAAATACATGTACAAGATTCTTCACTGAGTTGCTGTTCAAGAACTCAGAAATCTACCTGTCCATCTAACTCGCCCAATCAAATTCGTAAACTGTATACAAAGACGCATGTACATGTACACAAATTTCGGAAACTGGAATCTCTCTTATATAGGCTCAAAGTTAACGCTCTTCGTACAAAATTCCACAGAAATTTACAATGCGCTTGTGGAGCAGTCGACAGTTTCAATACTCTGCATTTCTTTTTAACTGTTCCTATTTTAACTCATCTCTCTCCAACTTCCGACAAAAAGATTCCCCATGCATTTTCCAGAATCTCCACGCCTTTTTTTACATTTGTAAATTCGTTGATGTTAAGCCCAGTTGGCTCGTTTGTGTAAATATTTCCAGGTTTGTTTTTTTGTTTTTTCTGCTTTGTAATTTATCTTTTAAATTGTTACATTTAGAACAGTATTTTCTTTTCAATAGTCAAAGACACACACACACACACACACACATTCGTACGTAGGCCTATACTAGCATTTTGCATACATTATTTCCATTTCTCTCATCCCCTCATTTCTGTATTATTTTGTCTAATATCACTTTAAGTGAACAGACGTTAAATTGAAGAACTAACTAACTAACACACAAAGCCCCATCTACCCTCACCCACCCCCATCTTCATCCTCAACCCCCCACCTACTCCCGTTTTCCTGGCCCCTACCCCCTCCATAAGTCTCCTATCTGCATGGAAACACTTCAAGGTCACTGCCCCTCACCTCCTCTGCAATGTTCTTCTGCCATGTTGGTGTTATGGTGTGACATTCATACCACGTAATGCTGGAACGAAGGTTTGCTCAAGTGCCGCGCGTTTTAATTCGGTATCGCCAGAGAGAGAGAGAGAGAGAGAGAGAGAGAGAGAGAGAGAGAGAGAGAGAGAGAGAGACAGACACACACACACACACACACACACACACACACACCACACACACACACACACACAGAGGAGGACACAGGGGACAATACTCCAGTTGTATGAGCTGGACCCACATTAAACGTAAGTTATATCCCTTTACCTGGATCCTCATGCTTCAACTACAGGTACATTCCCCCTTTCTATGAAGTGCTTAAAAAAAAAATCACACACAACTTAAAAAACAAATGGCTACGGCTAACTGTTGGTTCTATCTCAGATGGGCAAAACTTGGTTTATGTATGTCGACAAGTATAATAAATGGAAATGAAGCAACACAAAGTAAAGTGGAATACAAGCTCTAAAATAAATAATGGTGCGGACGGATGAAGATGTCACAAATAGTGTTCCACGTGAGGATTTAATGACACAAAGAATGGAGATCCTTACTTAAATCCTTCTCAAATGAAACTTTCATATTAAAAAGCAAACCAATATTGTCACGTTAATTATAAGTGTCTCTGGGATGAAAGCAAACCAGTATTGTCACGTTAATGATAAGTGTCTCTGGGATGACCTCTAACGGTCCACTGTTTTGGGTGGGTCACGATGCGGCCGAATCTTGACATCTTGAGGGTGGGCGAAGGGACAGCAGCGTCTTCAAGACAGCCGTTGGAATCACTCTGGGAGGTCACTTCAGCTGTAGGAGGTGGAGGTGGCAAAATGGTCTGACACCTCAGGAAGCAGCGATTCCGTCTGAAGGTCTGTCTGTCATTGGTCTGCACCGCAGAATAGCGAAGCTCATCGCTTTCAGCAGTAACCTGGGCAGGTTGCCAGTTGTCCCCCTTGACCAGCTGCTCATAGATTGGATCATCTGTTTTAAGGGATGGCATTGGTCAACGGTCCGGTCGTAGAACTTCCTGTACCAGGCCTAGAGATACTGGCGTCTGGAGGCAAGTCCTCATGAATGACAGGCTTTGGCTTTAGCAGGTGGCGGGTGGTTGGTAGGATGGAACGGAGTTTTTGGCCCACGAGGAGTTCAGAAGGTGAGGCTGTCCTGTCAACAGGCGTGTTGTGGTGCTCCAGGATGCTGAGAAGAGCAGCACAGCTGCTATCGGATCTGGCCTTGTCCAGAATTGGCTTGATGGTTTGCACCGTCCTTTCAGCCAGGCCATTGGACTGGCGGTGATCAGGACTTTGGACTCCACTGCGGTAAACTGAGGGCCATTATCTCTCATCACCGTCTGAGGAGTGCCGTGACAGGCGCGTTTGGGAGAAGACAGCTTCTGGATGACAGCTGCAGAGGGGGTGTTGGGCAGCTTGTCGACCTCGAACAGTCGACTGAAGTGGTCGATTGTCACCCAAGTATGCCTTTTTTGTCCAAGTGAAGAGGTATGTGCCCACTTTCTGCCAAGGTCGGGTAGGAATGTTATGGGGTAGGAGGGGTTCCGTGCAATTAGACAGCACTTACGGGCACAGGTTGGACACATAGCAACATGTTGGGTGTAGGTCCTTTGCCACGCTGGGCCAGAAGAGGATTTCTCCAGCTCGCTGCCTGGTCATGCTAGCTCATGTGGCTGGGGTGGACTTTTGCCATCATCTCGGCTCACAAGCTTTTGGGAATGATAATCTTTTCTCCTTCGAAGATCATGCCGTTGATGTTGGTTAGTTCGTCACGAAAAGTCCGAACTCGGAGATGCTGGGTTGGGCACTTCATGCGTGTCTCTGGGCAGCCTCGCTGGATGGTGGACATCAGTGTCTTTAGCTGTGGGTCCTCTGACATGGCCCGTTCAATCTGGGCCTTTTTCTGGTCACTAACAGGCAGGTTCTTGACGACCGTGTGAATGACTGCCTCGAAATCGTTGTCAGTGATAACTGGGCCAGGCGGTGTACATTTTCTTGACAAGGTGGCAGCCACAGGCATATGCTTTCCTTGGATATGGATTATATCTAGATCATTCTCCTGGAGCTGGAGGAGCGTGCGCTGGAGACGGACGGAGCAGTTACCATGGATTTCTTCGATATGATGTCGAGTGGTTTTGTGGTCGCTATGGACTACATGTCGTCCGTATATGTACTGGTGGAAGCGCTGGCTTCCAAACAAGATGATATATAGCTCCTTTTCGATCTGGACATAGTGCTGTTCAGGTTGTGAAGCGAGTGTGAGGCGAAGGCGATGGGTTTGTCGTGCTGAAGAATGGACGCTCCAAGTCTTCGCTGGCTGGTGCCGACTTGCAAGATCAATGGTTTGGTAGGGTCGAAATTAGCGAGAGCTGTTTGGGACGAGATGGTTATCTTTGTTGTCAGGAAGGCTGGTTGTTAAGGCGTATCCCAGCTGAACTCTGCATCATCTTTCAGGAGGACTCCCATTGGCTTTGTCACTTCAGACAGCTAGGGAATGAATCTGGCCAGGTAGGTAAACATGCCAAGCATGGTCTAAAGCTCTTTCTTGTCAGTGGGGCCTGGCATATTGGCGATGGTGCTGACTTGAGATGGATCTGGCTTGAGACCTTTTGGCGGTGATCCGGTGTCCGAAGTACTCCAATTCTTGGACCCCAACCTCCAATTTCTCAGGATTCAGCTGCATGTTTTGTGCTGTTGCTCTGTGAAGTGCGATTCTGAGGTTGGTGTCGTGGTCTTTTTTGAGTGGTACCGCTGATGATGATGTCATCGGTCAAGAATGCAACACCAGGACAGTCTTCGAGAATCTCGTCCATCTTGCGCTTGAACTTGTCTTAATGTCGAAGGTAGCCGTTTTAAACGGTATCTTCCAAAGGGTGTGTTAAATGTTGTCAGGAAAGATGATCCATCTGCTAGTTTCATTCGCTAATATCCCGACTGTGCGTTTAGCTTCCTGAAAAAGCGTGCTCCAGTCATTTTGGAGAGTGCATCCCCCAGGTTGGCATGGGGTAGTGAGGCCGCTTGATGCCACTGTTCAGGTCCCTGGGGTCCAGGCAGATTCTGAGCTTTCCGTTGTTTTTGTTTTCAACCACGACAAGGGAGTTCACCCAATCAGTTGCGTCGTAACCCTTTCGATGATCTTGTCTTTCTCCATCTTGGCTAGTTCCTTTTTCAGTTGTTCCTTGATGGTGTATGGAAAACGCGGGGCGGGGGGGGGGGGGGGGGGGGGGGGGGGGGGGGGGGGGGGGGGGGGGTGGGGGGGTGTTACAACAGGTGTAGCTCCTTCTTTGAGGTTGAAGTGTTATTTTTCCGTCAAGCTCCCCGAGGCCTTTGGATGGACGGCTTTCTTCCTGCAAGATACCATCCTTTGTCGGGGGGGGAGGGGGGGGGGGGGGGGGGGGGTGTGAGTTGACTGGCAGGATCATCTGAATACAGGCAGGCTGTTGCTGCAGGCCTGAAAGATTTCGGGGTGGTAGGTCGACGACGTGGAAGATATTGTTGGGTATTTGTCCATTGTGCGACACTTGCAGTTACATGGAGCCAATGAGTTTTTGTCTGTGTACCCTACCAGTTTGTCAGACGACGTGGGTTTGTCATCTGCTTGTATACTGCCTGTGGGATAACACTGGCTTGTGTCTTGTGTCAACTTTAAATCTGATGTTTTCTCCTGTACCAATGGAGATGTCAGCGTGTGCGGTATTTGGTTGGTCTTTGCCGCTGATTATGGTGCTAATGAAAAAAGGGGAGTTGTCATCCTTGTCATCGTCCATGGTGTGGATATTTATCCTAACTTGTGTTTTTGCTTGTCGTGTTTAGGCAAGGCACACTGATGCCCAGTGGTTTTGCTTGTGACAGTAGCAAGTGTGGCCGAAAACTGGGGATTCTCCTGGGCCGTATTCTCCACCGCAGTGTCTGCATGGGATTGCGCTGATCTCTTTTTGTTCATATTTTGTCGTTGGGTTCGTATTGTTGTATGTTTAACTGTTGTGTATTCCCAACAGCTGCAATGTAAACCGGTGTATTTGCTGAACAGGCCATGGAGGCCAGGTGTTGTTTTGTGCAATGTGGCCATCTTAATTGCTGTGTCCATGGTGAGGCTGTCACCCTGTGTCAAAAGTTTTTCTCTGATGTCAGGAAAAAGGACGCCAGCAACAACTGTGTATCTCACCATTTCAGCTTAAATGTCGTCCTCGTAACAACAGCCTTTGATCAGGTTTCTTACGTCGGTGACAAAGTCCTTGAAGGGCTGCTCCTGATTCTGTCTTCTTTGATGGAAGAGGTGGCGGGCAAAGACATGGTTTGCTTTGGTTCGGTGTGGAATTTCAATTTTTTTGGCAACGATTTGAGGATTTTTTGTTCTTGGTCCTCTGGAAGGCCCCATGAATTGAATATTGCTCGGCCTTTCTGGCCGACCCAGATGAGTAGGTAGGCAGCTTGCTCCTCTCCTGTGGCACGCTTGAGAGGTCCTCTGAACAGTAAGTCTGCATGCTGGCTGAAGTTCGCCCATTCTGCTCTAAAGTTATTGGCGTTCCAGTTCATGGAGGGATTTTTGTTGTGGTGCAGCCATTCGGTATGGGTCTGTACCGCTGAATCACATTGTGTCGATAGTATTGATGTTCTCTTCAGCTAACACTGGGGATAATGGCTTAAACCAAGTTCTGCACCAGTCCTTGCCTCACTTTCTGAGCGATGCAAGGGGTCTGCCACAGTTGTGAGCTATTATTCCAGTTATCTGGGCTATCATCGTTTCTGCAATATGCTTAGGGGTTAGACGTTGCTTGCAGGCGTCGGAGGAACGAGAAACGTGAAGGAACGAAAGGTGTAGCTTTAGATTTCGGTAAATTTTGAAGCCTTTCACTCACTTGAATGTCTTCAGGCGTGATAGTCGATCGTTTCTGACATCATGTAATTATCTTCTGCGGTATTGGTGTTATGGTGTATCATTCATACAATTCAATATTGGAACGAAAGTTTGCTCAAGTGTCGCGCGTTTTGATTCGGTACCGCCATGCAGGGAGAGAGAAGGCCAGTATGATACTCCAGTTGTCTTGGCTCCACCACAGTGAACAAGGAAGTTATTTCCCATTACCTGGATCGTCATATATCAAAATGTTACACCCTCAATCTCATGTCAGCTTTTGACGATCCTCCCGATCTTACTTCAAATGACCACTCCCTCCGCCTCGCCACCTGCCTTATTCCTCCTTCACTTCCCGTTCTTTCTACATGCCCATTCGCGTGCAGCCTCCTTCCTTCATTTCCCGTTCTTTCCACATGCCCATTAACTTGCAGCCTCCTTTCTTCCTTCATTTCCCGTTCTTTCCACATGCCCATCAGCTTAAGTTGTCTTCAACGCGATGACAGCCCTCATATACCCCTTTGCGGTCGGCTGGGCTATAAGCAACATTACCTTACCTTACCTTCCCCTATCCCAGTCTTCTCCCTTCATGACTTTGACTCTCCTACCCAGTCTCCCCCTCCCCCACCACCACCCCTCCCTCTTTCCTGAATCTTCCTTTCCATCCTCAAACCTACCGTCTACTTTTATTCCCTTCTGCCCTTATTTTGGCACTATTGATAACTCATGTTTTTTGTTATCACCTTCCAGAAATGAACCCTGAAGAACCACCCATGGAGAAAAAACAACTAATTTAAATCAGCCGTTGTCATTTGAGGAAAAGTTTATTCTTGTGTTATCAGACGTTTTATCAGCTGGGAATCTACAAATTGTCTGTGTGTCATGCTCTTTTTATTTTGCCAAACTGCTGTTCCTCATCTAACCACGATGGGGCGTACAGATCATGATGTTCACAAGTAACATAGGTCTGTACACATCGACAGCTTAATCTACTGGAATCTTGTTGAGATATGTAAGTAGCATTTGGTGCTTACCATTTTAACCAGTGTCTAATGGTTTTGAAAAAAAAACATGTAGATCCACAATCATGAACTAACATTTTTTTTTATTAGTTACAATCCCAGCTGACACATGATGCGTCTGGAGATTGGTTTATTCAGTTTAAGAGACCCCTTTCAGATCACCACGCGATAATTGAACACGAAAACGTGTATCTTCTGCTCGAGTTATGTCCCTTGCTTCATGCGTGTGGCATAAAATCTCTGCACTCCGAAAACAATATGACAATAAATACTCAAGAGTTTGTAATTTTTTTTTTTTTTTTTTTTTTGGGGGGGGGGGGGGGGGTGGGGGGGGGTTTGGGGCAGGGGGTAACTGCTTGCTTCGCTTCTTTCCACTAGAAAACTGCAATACCCACAGTGAGGTCAGAAAAAGAAGTAGGAAAATCACACACGCATAGGCCTACACATACACACGCACTATACAGACACGCACATGCACTCGCGCACCGCATACACTGGCACACATACAAATGGGCTCGTGCCCATACACCCATGCACACTGACTGACTGACCGACTGAAATCATTTGCTGTCAGATTAACATATCCAAGCACACAAGTATATATACCCACACACACACTCACACACACACACCACACACACACACACACACACACACACACACACACACACACACACACACACGCACGCACGCACGCACGCACGCACGCACACACACACACACACACATATACACACATACACACTCACACACACACACACACACACACACACACACACACACACACACACACACACTTGTACACTAGCTATACACACACACACACGTCCATTGATAATAATGTCACAGCCAATGTTAGGTAGGTACTTCAGGTCTGACCAGCGCGTTAGGCTTATGCGCAGGTCAGACATCCGCGAAGTCGTAGCCACGAGGCCCTCTTCTTAAATTCTCTCATCTTAGTCATTCACTCATTTATCTATCAGCTTTAAATCATCGGCAGTGTGGTCTTGAAACTTAGCGGATGCGGTGTAGCTTATATGGACAAGCCCACAGCCACACACAGTGACACCTTCTTGATGAAACTTGAACTGAAATTTCGTTTTCTCCTTCTTCTTCTTCTTCTTCTTCTTCCCCCCCCCCCCCCCCCCCCTCTCTCTCTCTTTCTCTCTCTCTGTCTCTGTCTCTCTCTCTCTCCCCCCTTATCTCTTTATTTTACACACACACACACACACACACACCACACACACACACACACACACACACACACACACACACACACACACACACACACACACACACACACACACTCACTCACTCTCTCTCTCTCTCTCTCTCTCTCTCTCTCACTCGCTTTCACACACACACACACACACACACACACACACACACACACACACACACACACACACACACACACACACACACACACACACACACACTCACACTCACTCACTCACGCACGCACGCACGCACGCACGCACGCACGCACGGAGGCACTCACGCACGCATGCACGCACGCACGCGCGCGTGCGCGCGCACGCACGTACGTATGCACGCACACACACACACACACACACACACACACACACACGCACAGACACACACACACACACACACACACACACACACACACACACACACTTTAGAGAAATCATAAAGTAACTGATGATTATTTAAAATGTCCTTTATGGACAATGGATTCTAAAATAATGTTTGATCAACTAATGATTGAGGAACTAACTGATTCATTACGGGGCACTGCACAAAAACCAATATCATAATTATTTGGATGCTTCTTTTTCACTAGAAAC
>JADBJO010001909.1:0-12500 GCA_016801955.1 Conus betulinus | reverse complement strand
AACCCCCCCCCACTTTTTCCCACAGTACTCTCCACAATGGCATTCTTCCCCCCTCCCCCACTTTTTCCCACTGCCCCCCCCCCCCCCCCCCCTTTCCTACAGTGACTCTCCACAATGGCAATCTTCCACCCTCCCCCACTTTTTCCCACTGCCACCCCCCCCCCCCCCCCCCCTTTCCTACAGTGACTCCCCCAAACCCCCCCCCCACCCCCACCATTCCCCCCCCAATGGCATTTTTCCTACAGCCCTCTCCCAATGGCTCCCAACCCCCTCCCCCACTTTTCCCCCCCCATCCCCCCCCCCCCCTTTCCTACAGTGACTCTCTCCACAATGGCATTCTTTCTTCCATCCCCCCTTTCCCCCCCTTTTTTCCCACCCCCCCCCCCCCCCCCCTACAGTGACTCTCCACAATGGCATTCTTCCCCCCCTTCCCCCACCCCTGCCCCCCCCCCCCCCCCCTTTCCCACATTGGTATTCTTCCAAACCTTTTCTCCCCTGTATCCCCCTCCCCCCCCCCTTTCCCACATTGACTCTTCCTTCTCCAAACCTTTCTCCCCCCCCCCCCCTTTCCCCCCCCCCCCCCCCCCTTTCCCACAGTGACTCTCCACAATGGTATTCTTCCAAACCCTTCCCCCATTTTTTTCCCTCCTGCCCCCCCCCCCCCCCCCCCCCTTTTTTTTTTTTTTTCCCCCACAGTGACTCGAAATCTCTACGATGACATTTCATTGTCCGTGTTCCATGTTCCATGCACAGAATCTTACACTGCTTTTCCTTGATGGTAAATGTTTGGTATCTTTGTAGGTTCAAGTTTGGTATCTTGGAGGTTCAAGTTTGGTATCTTTGTAGGTCAAGTTTGGTATCTTTGTAGGTTCAAGTTTGGTATCTTTGTAGGTTCAAGTTTGGTATCTTTGTAGGGTCAAGTTTGGTATCTTTGAGGGGTCAAGTTTGGTATCTTCGTAGGTTCAAGTTTGGTATCTTTGTAGGTCAAGATTTTTATCTTTGTAGGTTCAAGTTTGGTGTCTTTGTAGGTTCAAGTTTGGTATCTTTGTTGGCTGTCCCATGACAGGGAGATATTGATGACAACAAATACAGGCCTGATAATAGGGCTGCCATCAAGGGGCGATAGACGGGAATCCCATGTTGTCAAATGACCACTATAGGCCTAATAATAGGGCTGTTGTCAAATGACCACTATAGGCCTAATAATAGGGCTGGTATCAAATGACCACTATAGGCCTAATAATAGGGCTGTCATCAAGGTGTGATAGGGCTGTTTATCAAATGACCACTGCGGGAATCCCATGTTGTCAAATGACCACTATAGGCCTAATATATAGGCTGTTGTCAAATGACCACTATAGGCCTAATAATAGGGCTGTCATCAAATGACCACTAGGGCCTAATAATAGGGCTGTAATCAAATGAGGGCATGTTGTCAAATGACCACTATAGGCCTAATAATAGGGCTGTTATCATAATGAGAATATGTTGTCATAGGACCCTATAGGCCTAATAATAGGGCTGTTGTCAAATGACCACTATAGGCCTAATAATAGGGCTGTTGTCAATGACCACTATAGGCCTAATAATAGGGCTGTTGTCAAATGACCACTATAGGCCTAATAATAGGGCTGTTATCAAATGACCACTATAGGCCTAATAATAGGGCTGTTGTCAAATGACCACCACTATAGGCCTAATAATAGGGCTGTTATCAAATGACCACTATAGGCCTAATAATAGGGCTGTTATCAAATGACCACTATAGGCCTAATAATAGGGCTGTTATCAAATGACCACTATAGGCCTAATAATAGGGCTGTTATCAAATGACCACTGTACGCTTAATAATAGGGTTGTTGTCAAATGACCCCTATAGGCCTAATAATAGGGCTGTCATCAACGTGCGATAGACGGGAGTCCCATGTTATCAAATGATAACTTGCTCAGTTACACTGATTGATTGCATTTGTTCAATAAGCAAAAAAATGCTACCGAGAACTTGCCGACAAGAAATCGGAAAAATGCGCTCTCACGCGTGCGTGCGCGCATACCTAACCACGCATGCACCTAACCACACACACACACACACACACACACACACACACACACACACACACACACACACACACACACACACACACACACACACACACACACACACACACACACACACACACACACACACACACACACACACACACACACACACACACTCGCGCGCGCGTGTGCGCGCGCGCGCATACACCCATCCACGCATGCACGCTCATTTTCCCTGTACGTATCCGAGGAAAAAAAGTGGGGATCGGGATGGCGGCGGAAAGAGTAGAGGGTGGGTGGGATTGGGATGGAGGTGTGGAGGATGAGGAAGAGATAATGAAAGGGTCAGAAAAATGGAAGACATTAAACATAAAAATCCCCTTAGGACACCTCCATCGCAGTCTCCATGAGATGCTGTCTCTAACTGCACCGTCCCCCTAGTCATCGGATCCCATCTCAGGAATGGAATGTTGAAGCTTCCAGAGTCCCATCAAGTCTAGCTAGACAATCAGTGGTATCACCCATCTCTCTCTGCCCCTTCCTTACTTCAGAGGTCCCATCAAGTCTAGCTAGACAATCAGTGGTATGACCACATCTCTCTCTGCCCCTTGCTTACTTCAGAGTCCCATCAAGTCTAGCTAGACAATCAATGGTATGACCACCTCTCTGCCCCTTGCTTACTTCAGAGGTCCCATCAAGTCTAGCTAGACAATCAGTGGTATCACCACATCTCTCTACCCCTTCCTTACTTCAGAGGTCCCATCAAGTCTAGCTAGACAATCATGGTATGACCACATCTCTCCCCCTTCTCCTCCTCCAGGGCTACTGAGGGCTACTGAGCTAAATGACCTGGCTCCCTTTTTCCCAATCCTCCAGGCCCTCCAGGTCCCCTCTGTCATCTCTCTCTTCTCGCTGCCCTCAACTACCATCGCCAAGATCGTCATCCAGAGTCAGGTTTCCTACTGATGTCAGTTTGGAGATGGAGAGTAAAGCGTATTGGCATGATTGTGGAATCATGTTTTCTTTTTGTTGTCTTCTTATCTGATCATGAAGATGCGCTCTTGTTCTATTGATATTGCGCGTGTATGTGTGTGTGTGCTCTTTTGTGTGTGTGTGTGTGTGTGTGTGTGTGTGTGTGTGTGTGTGTGTGTGTGTGTGTGTGTGCACGCACGCATGTGTGTGTGTGTGTGTGTGTGTGTGTGTGTGTGTGTGTGTGTGTGTGTGTGTGTGTGTGTGTGTGTGTGTGTGTATGTGTGCGTGCGTGCGTGCGTGCGTGCGCGCGCGCGCGCGCGCGCGCGCGCTCGTGTGTGTGTGTGTGTGTGTGTGTGTGTGTGTGTGTGTGTGTGTGTTCTCTGAATGGATCATGTTTATTTCTCCCTCGCTTTTGTTTTGCTATTCACTTTTTAGAAACTTTTTTTTGTGTGTGTGTGTGTGCTCTTGGACGACTGATTTGTGCTAAATCAAAGCATGGCCGTGTCATGGCGCGCTTTGACTTCTCTGTGTGTGGTAACCCTTCCTGTTGGAAGCCTCACTGTGACTCCTGACCACTCCCTCCTGTCCCTTTCCTTTATCTGCCGTCCCTCTCAGCCATGACGAAGGACTGGCCTGCCCATTGCCCGAAGCATTCTCCCACCTTATCTCTTCACTCTGCTCTTTCTTTCGTTCCCTTTGATTGTCTTTGTGATTTTTCCCTCCACACCGGATATGATAATAAACTTAGCAGTGCCATTTTTTTTTATCTTTACTCTCTTCATTATGCTGAGAGGTCGCCACAGGTGGTGCACGTGATTGTGATAATTTGGTTCGTTAAAAGACTTCGTAGTTGTTAGGTTTGAGTGTGCACAATGTTTCAATATCTTGCGGTAGCATGTCTCCTGTTCAGCGTTTTGGAATTTGCTGTGGATGTCCACATTTCATTCAGGTACACAGAGACAAGATGAACGGTGAACGCGTGAGTCTGGTTTTTAACATGGAGATGGTCACGCCAGAATGTCTTATTTTTGTCTCTCTCCCCTGTTCCTACTTTGTCTTCATGGCTCTCCTGTACACTCACCTTTTTCCTGACTCTCCTGTTTTTCTCCATCTTTTCCTCCCATGCTTTCCCTGTTTCCCCATCTTTTCCTACACATTTCCCTGTTTCCCCCCCATCTTTTTCCTACACATTTCCCTGTTTCCCCCCATCTTTTTTCCTCCACACTATCCTATTTCCCCATCACTTTTCTTCCCCCATCTGTTCCCCAGACTTTTTCTGTTCCCCATCTGTTCCCCCAGACTTTTCTGTTCCCCATCTTTTTCCCCCAGACTTTTCTGTTCCCCATCTGTTCCCCCAGACTTTTCTGTTCCCCATCTGTTCCCCCAGACTTTTCTGTTCCCCATCTGTTCCCCCAGACTTTTCTGTTCCCCATCTGTTCCCCCAGACTTTTCTGTTTCACATCTTTTCCTCCTGACTCCCCTGTTTCCATTTTTTTTTTTTTCTTCCCCCCCCCCCCCCCCCCCCCCCTCCCCCCCCCCCCCCCCCCCCCCCCCCCCCCACCACACTACTCTTTTTTTTTCCTCCTGATTCACCTACTCTATGTTTTTCCTCCTGATTCACCTACTCTATGTTTTCCCCTCCTGATTCACCTTATTCTATGTTTTTTCCTCCTGATTCACCTACTCTATGTTTTCCTCCTGATTCACCTACTCTATGTTTTCCTCCTGATTCACCTACTCTATGTTTTCCTCCTGATTCACCTACTCTATGTTTTACCTCCTGATTCACCTATTCTATGTTTTCCTCCTGATTCACATTTTCTATGTTTTCCCTCCTGATTCACCTATTCTATGTTTTCCTCCTGATTCACCTATTCTATGTTTTCCCTCCTGATTCACCTACTCTATGTTTTCCTCCTGATTCACCTACTCTATGTTTTTTTCCTGATTCACCTATTCTATGTTTTCCTCCTGATTCAAATTTTCTATGTTTTTTTCCTCCTGATTCACCTTTTCTATGTGTTTTCCCTCCTGATTCACCTATTCTATGTTTTTTCCTCCTGATTCACCTACTCTGTGTTTTCCTCCTGATTCACCTATTCTATGTTTTTCCTCCTGATTCAACCTTTTCTATTTTTCCTCCTGATTCACATTTCTCCTATTTTTTCCCTCCTGGTTCTCCTATTTCTATGTTTTCCTCCTGATTCTCCTGCTCTCTAAAGCTTTTTTTTCCTGATTCTCCTATTCTTCCACCTTTTCCATCTGACTCTTCCGTTTTCCCACATCTATTTTTCCTCCTGATTCCTCCATTCTCCCCCTCCTCCTCCCCCCCTTCACCTTCCCCATTATGTGTTAACTATTTCTCCTTTTGCTTTCTTCTCAGCTATCCTGATTGTATATGTTGATCCTGATTCACATTTTCCTATCCCCCTCCCCCCCCTCATATTCTATTCTTCTCCTGATTCTCCCCATTCTCTATCTTTACCTCACGACTCTCCTGCTCTCTAAAGCTTGTCGTTTCGGACTCTCCTTCTCCTATTCCCCCACCTTTATCCATCTGACTTTGCCGTTTTCCCCTCCTATCTTGCCCTACCTCTCCCCCCCCCCCCCCCTTCACCCCATTATCCTTCTTGCTTTCTATTCGAAAGCTATCCTGCTGTATATTTTGTTTCACACCACCCCCCCCCCCCCCCCCCCACCTTATTCTCTCCTGATCCCCCATCTCGTCACTTTTCTGTCTTTCCATTCAACCCGATCGTTCTCATTCTGCTGTTCCCCCACGTTTATTCTCTGGACTTTTCTGTTCCCTCCCTGCTTGCCCTAACTTTCCTGTTCTCCCCACCTGATCCTCCAGATCTGCTCCTTAGCCTCGTTCTCTTTGTTCTTGCCCATTTTAGACACCACCGCCAGATCAGCACTTCTTCCTTTGTCCTCAGCCCATGTTATGAAGACACTTGTCCTACCTGTTGGATTAGTGTTGTATATTCCGTCTGGACTGTTTAGAGACAGTTTGGGTCCTTCGTGTGTCCCATATGTTGTGAAGACACTTGTCCTACCTGTTGGATTAGTGTTGTATATTCCATACACTGATTTTCAGCCAGTTACCTCCCTTTCCCACCGATCCCTGTCCAGGACGGAGGAAATCGTGATGGCATTGCTTAAGTGTTCTAAGTTGATGTATTATCAGCCAGGTTTCACACACCAAGGTTATCTCTACACTCATACACACATATGATGGTATTGCTTAAGTGTTCTAAGTTGATGCATTATTATTAGTCAGTTCCCACACACCAAGGTTATCTCTACACTCATACACACATATGATGGCATTGCTTAGTGTTCTAAGTTGACGTATTATTAGTCAGGTTTCACACACCAAGGTTATCTCTACACTCATACACACATATGCGCACTCATGCACCCACTAACCATTCACCTCTCTACAAGGATGGGATGTCACGCATTCGCTTCTCTCCTAACCTGACTGACAACACGAAATACAGCTTCTATGCTACATATTATTATACATGGAAAATCCGACTACACAAAATGGAATAATCAAAACATAAAGATCAATACTTCCTAATCCAACGCTACAATAAAATGGCTTATTACCTGGACAGGTACACACACACACACACACACACACACACACACACACACACACACACACACACACACACACACACACACACACACACACACACGCACGCACGCACGCACGCACGCACACACACACACTTGCACACCACACCACAGTTTTCAAACAAGTCACTTCAAGTTTTCTTCAGCACTGGGTGGTGGTGACGCCCTTGGTTGACTGGCACTAGGTTCCAGGACTGGGTCTCCGTGGTCGTCTCTGGGAACTCGACGTAGAAATATTTTCTTTTTGTCTCTTCACCTACCTCTGGGGTTCAAACTCAGTCTTTCTTTTGCAGCTTGTCTTTCACACTAAGACCTTGCTGTCATTTCTGTTTCCCAGACTGAGTTGAATGACTGTTTCCCAACTGAGTTGAATGGCATATTGTTTTTTTTTATTAAAATGATCGTGGAAGATTTTTAGAGACAAATAGGTCGATTTTCGCGAGTAGAATAATTATTTAAGGGAACCTGCCAAATGATGACTAACTAAGATGAGCGATAAATTATGTAACATATGTATATACCAATGTTTTTTCATTTAGTAAACACACTGTTTACAGTATAGTGATTTACTTGGACAAACATTATCTATCATGTACGTAATAGAGTATCTGTACATGAATATTAATTGTGTGTAAATAAAATGATCATTTACCCATGATGGTACAGAATACTAGATCAATTATTACAAGATAGACACGTAAAGAACATATCTGACCTTTTTAAAGACTTTTTTCTGATCTTTTTAAGACCTTATCTGACTTTGTAAAGACCTAATCTGACTTACCCGACCTGAAGAAAAAACAAAATGTTCCGGCTTTGTTTTCCACGCAGCACGGTGGTGATTCCCCAGCTGTTGACATCACAGTATTACGTCAAACAATTTCAGAGCAAAATAAAGCATGACATAAAGTCGACATCCACCAAAACGACGTAACACATCGGTCCTGAACACTCGAAACCAGCATCTAACCATCGTTCCTGAACAATCTTAAACAGTATTATTACGTTGCTCTCAAACACTGCAAGAAAATTTGTGTCGAATCAATCATTATTAGTAGTATTAATATCAGTACTGTTATTATTAGCATCACTGCTATTGAATTCTTAATCCCTGATCTGTGCATGTGCACTGATGAGATCCTCACATGACATCCTCAATGGGGCAGGATTTGAACCTTGGACTTGTACGGGAAGCTGGACGCTCCCGCCCCCATAGTCTCCACTATCTTGCGACATACCGCAAGCATAGCTGGTAAGTTGACGGGTCACCGACCCTCAACTCTAGGGCTTGTCTACCTTGTATGCCAAGCTGAATTCGGCGGACTGCGCGGAAGAAACCACTGTGGTTCAACGGGCAGAAAGGCGATCTCCATCAATGCAGATGGACTGGGGCGAGAGAGTGAGGCTGACTCTCCCTCACTATAATCCAAGTCAAGCGCAAGTCATGACTTCAAACCCACAGCACAACCTCAAGTCCTGTGGCGATGGGCAAGTGGCGAAGGCAGCAGGTGTGGACACACTGGGAGCTGTTAGTCACGAGCCTGCACACAGGCGGCCCAGGGCATGTGGTCGCTCTCTACTGGACGAAGTAGAAGTGGAGTTCGGCAGCCCCCTGGGTGTCTGAGCAGCCCTTTTTAGGACCGCACTGCTCACTCTCATAGCAAGAGGAGGGGGCTAGAAAAGGTGCCCTAAACATCGCCTGCTTCACCTTAGCCTGGCCAGCAAGCTGGCTGGTGTGGTGTCCCTCCAAGCGCGGTCGAACTACGAGAAAAAAACAAAGGTGCTCACCCTCGGCACGTGGAACGTGCGAACTCTACTGACAACGCCAAGGCAGACAGAGCAGAGCGAAGAACTGCACTGGTCGCCAAAGAACTTGCTCGCTACAACGTTGACATAGCAGCACTCAGCGAAACACGCCTAGCGGACAAAGGCTAACTCACAGGATGTGGTGGAGGATACACATTCTTCTGGAGCGGACGACGCAACAACTCTAAATGGCGAGAGGCAGGCGTGGGATTTGCCATCAGATCCCATCTCACCCAGAAACTTGTCAAGCTACTGGGGGGCATAAACGATCGCCTGACGACACTCCAGCTTCCACTTGGAAACAAGAAGAGTGCAACACTAATCAGCGCGTACGCACCAACGATGACCAACCAAAATGACATGAAAGACAAGTTCTACAAAGAACTAGACACTCTCATTGCAGCAGTCCCACCGTCTGAGAAGCTATTCGTACTTGTGGACTTCAACGCCAGAGTGGGGACCGATCACCTGAGCTGGGGAGGGATCATTGGGAGACACGGTACTGGCAACTGCAACAGCAGTGTCCTGCTTCTCAAGATGTGCGCTACTCATGATCTTGTCATCACCAACACTCTGTTCCGCCTCCCTGTCCGCAACAAGACATCATGGATGCACCCACGCTCGAATCATTGGCATCTGATTGATTATGTCATCACCAGGAAGAGAGATGCCCGAGACAAGAGAGTGACGAAGGCCATGTGTGGTGCTGACTGCTGGACTGATCATCGCCTCATCGTCAAAGTTTAAACTCCGCATATTGCTCATGCGAAGACCCCAAGGTCAGAAGAGTGCAAAGAGGCTCAACGTCTCCAAGCTCAAGGATAGTAAAGTTTGCAGAAGATTTCTCCAATGACCTAGATGGCAGGCTACCCAAGACACGAGAGGATGACAACAGCAGCATTGAAGAGCAGTGGGAGGCCTTCAGAGATGTGATACACTCTACTGCCCTCGAACACCTCGGACCAGTCACCCGTAGAAACCAAGACTGGTTTGATGAGAATGACGCAGAAGTGCAGACACTGCTGTCAGAGAAAAACACCCAGCGGTTCAGAGCTCACCAGAATGACCCCACATCACAAGCTAAGAATGATGTCTTCACCAGCGCAAAACAGAAAGTGCAGAAGAGGCTTCGCGTAATGCAGGAGGCCTGGTTCAGCAAAAAGGCCGATGAAATCCAGGGCTACGCAGACAGTCATGACACCAAGCGTTTCTATGACGCTCCGAAGACTGTGTATTGATCCCAGTCCTCCGGCTCCTCCCCACTGCTCAATGCAGATGGGACCCAGCTGCTGACAGAAAAAAGAAGCAGATTCTGGAGAGATGGGCTGAACACTTTAACCAGGTTTCAACCGCCCTGCCTCAATCAACGACGAGGCCATTGCAGGCCTACCTCAAGTGGAGATCAGGCAAGACCTTGACACATACCCCCCCCCCCCCCCCCCCCCCACAGAAGAGAAGTCAGAAAGGCAATCAAACAACTTTCCTGTGGCAAAGCGCCAGGATCTGATGCAATTCCTGCCAAAGTTTACAAATCAGGAGGCTCAGCCTTGACACAGAGAGCTGACTTAGCTCTTCCTGTCCATGTGTGAAATGAAGAGAGGGTCCCACAACAGTTGAAAAAGATCATTCTCCACATCTACAAGAGAAAAGGCAACCGCCAGTCCTGCGACAATCACCGTGGCATCTCTCTCTCGTCCATAGCTGGGAAGATCTTTGCTCGTGTCCTGCTCAACCGCCTTCTACTACACCTTGAGCAGGGTCTCCTCCCAGATAGGCAGTGTGGCTTTCGTGTTGAACGTGGAAGAGCAGCAGAGCGATCTGTTTGTGACCTTTGTTGATCTGACCAAGGCCTTCGATACGGTCAGCAGAGATACCTTTTGAAGATCATGGAGAAATTTGGCTGTCCCAGCTGGTTCATTACGATCGTACGACAGTTCCACGACATGATGGTGAAAGTACTGGATGATGGAGATGAGTCAGAAGCCTTTCCAGTAATCAACGGCGTAAAGCAAGGCTGCGTTCTCGCCCCAACACTCTTCTCTTCAGCATGGCATCCGCTGATGCCTTCCGTGACTGCCAGGGTGGTATACACTTCAGATACAGAACTGACGGTGAGCTGTTCAACCTCAAGCGATTGCAGGCTGTTACAAAGGTGAAAGAGACCGTCATCAGGGACTTCTTGTTTGCTGATGACTGCGCCGTCAATGCCAGCACAGAGCAGATGATGCAGCACAAAATGGACTACCTCTCACGAGTATGCGACAACTTCGGTCTCACCATCAGCACCAAAAAGACCGAAATGGTGTATCAGCCTGCGCCACGTAAACCCTAGGGGCAGAACTTACAGGCAGTTGACAACTTCACCTATCTGGGCATCACACTCTCACGAGCTGTGAACATTGATGCAGAGGTCAGGAACAGGATTGTCAAAGCCAGCTCTGTGTTTGGGAGACTCCGTGAAAATGTCTGGGAGTGGAGAGGTCTAAGCGTTACCACCAAGCTGAAGGACTACCATGCGGTGGCACTAACCACCACTCTCCTCTATGCCAGTGACACGTGGACTGTCTACAGCAGACACACCAAACAGCTCAACCATTTTCACCTCAGCTGTCTCCGCAGACTCCTACACATCAAGTGGCAGGACAAAGTCCCAGACACTGAGGTCTTGGAGAGATCCGGCATCTCCAGCATCTACTCTCTCCTTCAGAAATCCCGAGCCAGATGGGCTGGCCACATCGTCAGAATGCCAGATAGTCGACAGCCGAAACAACGGCTGTACGGAGAACTAATTCAGGGCAAGCGCAAATTTGGGGGGCAGAAGAAACGTTTCAAGGACTGCCTCAAAGTGTCACTCATCACCTGGGAGTCGCTTGCCCTGGTCCGCCCAGCCTGGTGAAGCAGCATCACAAAGGATGTCTGTACATCAGAGAAGAGACACACAGCAGAAGCTGAGAGAAAGCGAGCCGCACGCAAGGCCAGAGCTACCTCCACCTCCACTTTAGCACCCACCCACATGTGGGTGTTCCTTCCGGGCCCAGATCAGCCTCATCAGCCACCTGCGGACCCACACTCAGCAATCTTCCATCTGGTGACCGTCATGGTCATCATGGAAATCGAAGGACGAACAACACTACTCACCACACATGGGACACCTAGTCCTCCCCTTGACGTCTGTCTTGTCATACGTCATTGACTCTACGTATTTATTTGTCTTTCGTTCTGTGTCATCAAGCCTGTAAGATTTTTTTGTTGTTTCTTTCTTTCTTTCTTTTTTTTTTTTTCTTTTTTTTTTCTTTCTTTCTTTCTTTCTTTCTTTCTGTCCGTCTGTCTGTCTGTCTGTCTCTGTCTGTCTTTTTTTCTTTTCTTTCTTTTTTTCTTTCTTTCTGTCTGTCTGTCTGTCTGTCTGTCTTTTTTTTTTCTTTCTTTCTTTCTTCCCTTTCTTTTCTTTTTCTTTCCATCTTTCTTTCTGTCTTTTTTTTTTTTTATTCCTTTCTTTTATTGTCTTTTCTTCTTCCTTTTCTTTTCTTTTTCCTTTTTTTTGTCTTTTTTTTTCTTCCTTTTCATTTTTTTATATTTTTTCTCCTTCTTTTCTTGTTTTCTTTCTTTCTATCATAATCCCTGATACGACGGCACATTATCTCTGCGCATGCGCACTGATGAGATCCTCACATGAGACCCTAATGGGGGGGGGGGTGATTGAACCCTCATATATACTAATACTTACCACCTTGGAACACCTAGGGGGTAGCATGGGGCAAGTAGCCTAGGTGGGGTCAAACGCCCATCCCCCGTATTTTCGGAGAACATGTGATGTAGCATATCACGTGATATTTGACTGAATCCTGAACAAAGAAGACACTTCTGACAGGACAAAGAGAACTCCCAACTAAACGGTAAGCTTTACAAACTTATTTGTTTCTTTGGGGCTTGTTTTCAGTAATTTCTTATATGAATTCACTTTAAGTACATTCATACATGCAACAAATGAAATGGAAAATGCCCCACACCTTCACCGGGCAAGACGCCTATGGTGGGCT
>JADBJO010001908.1:342140-363388 GCA_016801955.1 Conus betulinus | reverse complement strand
GATAGCAATGGCTAGTTTTATCTGGATGAAGTATGTCAGTCGGTTGCCGATCGTATGATGAATTCAGTGTATTATACATGTGTATTTCATAACTTATTCTTGTTTTCGGGGTGAGAACTTCATCCATTTGTGGTGACAGCTATGAGGGATTCTTGTGTGGATGGGCTAAACTGGGAATATGATGTAAATGATGACGATAACGATATAATAGCAGAAGGCACTGAGTCAAGGGTACTCTTCAAAAAGATTGTTTGACATCGTTTCTTGTAACAGTTACTTTTTTAATTTTACATACTCGATCTACGTTTGGTGCCATTTTTTATTTTAAAAAGCAAGTCTGCTCGTGGGTAATGGGGGCATCCCATACGGCACTTCGGTATCTAACGGCAAGTTTAAACACGTTCTCTTTTTTGCTGAATTAACTTGTTCTCAATGGTGACTCAAACTGCTTCCTTCAGTGACTCAACCTGTCCCCAACGGTTATCTCACCTACACGTTATGATGACTCAGAAAGCCTCTTTTGGTGGCTTAATTAATCCCCTAAAATGCCTCAACCTGCCGCCTATTGAGACTCCAAAGGACCGTTATGGCGACTTTAACCTGTCCACTATGACGTCTCAACCTGTCCTCTATTGTGACGCAACACGTCCCTTCCGATGACTTAACCTATTCCCTATGACACGTCTTAGCCTGCCCCCTATTGTCTTAACATGCCCCTTAGAGAGACCTGACCTCACCCTTATGAGACCTGTTGGGATTCAACATACCCCTTTGGTTACTTAACTTATCCGCCATTGTGACTCTGCCTATCCACTATGGTGACTCGTCTCTGTGATGACTCTATCTGTCCCATGTGGTGACTGAACCTGTCTCCTATGATGACTCAGTTTATCCCCTATGATGATTTAACCTCTCTGCTGCGTGGTGACTCAACGTATCTCTTTATGGTGACTGAACTTGCCTCCTATTCTGACCCAACATGCCTCTTATGGTGGCTTAACCTATCCACTATGATGCCTTGACCTGCACACTATGGTGACTCAAGATGACCCTTATGGTTGTAGTATGTGGCGAGTTCAACAATAACAGATTCACGCATTCAAGCTTAAGTAAATGACAGACTTCATTTCGTGCTGTACGTTGTGTACTTGTAACTAGGAAGAACCACAGTTGCGGGGAGTTATGGGTAATACATTTATGTGTCATGGCACATGCGCATTATCAATGTACGTCTATATTGATAAAAATTATTTTGTGCATATTACCATATAATATATTCACAGAGGAGCAGGGTCTTTCACCCGAGTCTCTGAATTTAACTTTATATTCATAGAGGAGCGGGGTCTTTCACCCGAGTCTCTGAACTTGTTTCACACACTTAAGCAAATTAAGAAATTCAATAAATTATAAGGACAGATCCAAGTATCATTGGGAATTCTATAAGCTCAGTTTTTTTTGGTGGTCGCACAAGTCGACCACTTCTGGTAGTGTATGATTTTTTTCAGAATGCCTGTCCTCATGTGGTTCTTGTGATTTGGGGTAGTTGTTTGGTGGTGGAGTGACTGGTGATGGTGGGCTTATACAAGGGTCACTGTTAAATGTGGGGGGGGGGGGGTAGTGGGTTCATTGGAGGAGTGGGTATTTGACTGGTTGTTTTTTTTCAGCCTCCTGAGGTTCTTTTTCTTGAACTGGTACACTCTGAGGAATCTGACGTATGTGGAGTCGATTTCGCCTCATCAATTGTCCTGTGGGTTTCTCAATCACAAAAGACCTTGGCTCTGTGCATTTCCTGACAACAGTTCCCTCTTTCCATTTTCCTTTTGTTGTTCTGGACACGGATTTTCTCTGCCCGGGAATGAGTGGAGGCAGGTAAGTGGCTGATTTGTCAAAGTATCTCTTTTGGTTTTCTTGTCGACGCTGGAGTTCTTCATGAATCCTTTCATGGTCTAATGTTGTGGTTTTGGGGGCAAGACTGGTGGGAAGTTTCGCTTTTGCTTTTCTGCCAGTCATAATTTCATGGAGCTTGGAAGATGTGCAGAAATGGGTGTTGTCCTGAGGCAAAGCAATGCGAGTTCAGGGTCAGTGTTGGCCTCAATAGACTTGGCTAATGTATCTTTCACGGTCTTGACATGACGCTCAATAAATCCTTGGATCTTGGGTATCGGGGTGAAGAGGTGACGTGGACAAAGTTCCATTGTTTTGCAAAACGGGCAAATGCCTCAGCACTAAACTGAGGTCCATTGTCACTCATGACTTTTGATGGAATTCCATGTTCAGCAAATATTTGCCTCATAGCCTTGACTATCACGCTACTCCCAGTGTCCTGTCCAAGTTTGCGGACTATGAAGTATTTGCTGTAGTAGTCAGCAACTAACAGGTATTCTGATCCCTCAAAATGAAAGAGATCTGCTCCAAGAGTTTCCCAAGGTCGTTGGGGTATTTCATGTGGAATCATTTCCTCTTTTTGCTGAGATGGTTGATGTTCCTGGCATATAGGACATCTCTTGATGATGAGGGACTCAATGTCTTTATTGATGTTGTTCCAGTATACTGACCCTTTGGCTCTCAGGGTGGTCTTTTCTACACCCTGATGTGCATAGTGCAGTTGGTCAAGAATAACTTCCTTCTGACTGACTGGAATGATTATTCTAGATCCTTTCAAAATGAGTCCATTTTCTATGGATATTTCATCCCTGAACGCCCATAGGTCCGGATATTCTCAGGAACATCCTTGATGTTTTCAGGCCATCCACTGATAATCATCTCTGCTAGGGCAATGAGAGCAGGATCAGCTTTGGTTTCTTCTCTGATAGTTTTGATGCGTTCTTGAGAAAATCCAACAATATCTACTCTCACATCCAGATCTATTGTTTCACTGTTTTTCTTATTTGGCAATCTTGATAGAGTGTCAGCTAATGTCATTTCTTTGCCTGGTTTGTATTTCACCTCAAACTGATATCCTTGCAGTTTTAGCATCATCCGTTGCAGCCGTGGTGGTGCCTGAGTCAGTGGTTTTTTTGAAAATCATCACAAGGGGTTTGTGATCAGTCAATATCATGAATTTCCGACCATAGAGGTACGTATGAAATCTCTGTACACCGTAGACGATTGCTAGCATTTCCCGTTCTATGCATGCGTATCGCGTTTCCGTGTCAGACAGCGACTTCGAGGCATAGGCAACTGGTAGTCCGCCTTGTGTGACGCTTGCTCCAAGTCCTTTGATGCTAGCATCAACCTGAAGAATGGGTTCCATTTGAGTGTCGAAATACTGTAATGTCGACTTCAGATATTGTTTGTTTCAGTTTCTGAAAACAGTCTTCATGATGTGTCTCCCATAAGAATGCTGCATCTTCTTTGAGAAGCGCGCGTAACATTGAAGACTTCTCAGCGAGGTTCTCGATGAAGGGTGAGAGATATTGAATGAAGCCTAAGAACTCTTGTAGTTCCTTTTTTGAAGTGGGTGATTGCATGTTTTTTCAAGTCATTGACTTTATCTGGATCTGGAAGCACACCGTTGGCTGTATATTTCATGCCAAAGAATGTGATAGAGTCAGTTTTAATGTCACATTTTTCTGAGTTGAACATTAGACCACTCTTTTTTGCAACCTCCATCAAGTTTCGAATGACTTTCTCATGTTCTTCTTCATCTGATGTTGCATAAACAACAATGTCATCCGTTATGCCAACAGCTCCTTCAACTTGGTCCAGGATCTGGTCCATTTTTAGCTGAAAAATGTCTTGAGAGACACACGATAGTCCAAAGGGAAGTCTTTGGAAACAGTACCTTCCAAAAGGTGACTGGAATGTTGTTAGCAGCTGTGATTCTTTGTCCAGTTTTACAGCCCAGTATCCTGATTTAGCATCAAGTTTTGAGAACACTTTGGCTCCTCTGAACAGGTGAGTCAGTTCTTCTGTTGTAGGAACTTTGTGATGGGGTCGTTTGAGGGCTTTATTCAGATGTCTTGGGTCCAGACAGATGCGTATCTCTCCGCTTTTCTTATGGGAGTATGCAAGGCTGGAAACCCAATCAGTGGGTTCTGTCACTTTTCTGATGACACCATCCTGTTCCATTTGGTCCAGCTTGGCTTTGATGGCGTCTTTGAGTGCAATTGGAGTTTTTTCGAGGGGCATCAATATGTGGCTGAACATCAGGGTCCGTGAAAAGTTTGACTTCCCCCAGGAAATTTTCCTATCTTGTCAAACTGTCCTGGGTATTGTTGTATGAGATCATTCACATTGTTGATATCTTGATGGTTGTCATTCATACTGTGCTGATCAATGCATTTAGCATTGACATTGCAGTTCATTGTCACCACTTTCAGACTTTCACACGATGGAAGGCCAATTACTGCAGGGCCTGCAACATTCACAATGTAGAATTTTGTTTGTTCCCATGCAGATGTTTTGAATTGACAGGGTATCGAAGTAATACCATAGCACGGTATGCTAGTCCCGTTATAGGCTGTCTGTCAATCTCACCTGGCTCGCTGTTCTTGCGATTTCCCTTACAGGTTTTCCATCTTTTGTGGTGCGATCAGGAAACATTTGCTTAAATAGCCTGAGTGGAAGGGTATTCCCTTGAGCGCCAGTGTCCACTTTTAGGCCAAGATTATGGACACCAGGACGAGATGACAACTTTACATTGAGTGTGACGAAAGCCTCATCTCTTGACTTCACACAGAGGATATTTGTATGTCATTGAATGATAGCATTCCAAAATCTTCTGCAAGTTCATCATTGTGCTCCACATCATGAACTTTTCGCTGCAACCTTCTCTCTTGTTGTCCACCTCCGTGTTGTCTTTTGTAGGCTTCTCTCATTCCTGATCTACATGCTTTTTGCCCAGTGGTTGAGTTTCCCACATTTATTACATTTTGTTCCAAATGCTGGGCATGTTCTCGGTTTGTGTCTACCTCCACAATTGTTGCATGCAGCATACGGGTTTTGTATTCCATCTACCTCCATTTCTTTTTGTTGCATGTCATGTAACTGTTTTACATGTGCTGTTGTGGTGGCTTCATACGTTCTGCCTAATACGAGTGCATCTTTCAATTTGAAGTTTTTGTCTTTGGAGAGAATAGCTTTCCCTGAAGTCATCATCAGGTGTTCCTGCTGTTATCAGTTCAAGATGCGCTCATCTTCTTCTCCTTCTCGAAAGTCGCATTTCTTAGCTTTGCAACTTGCTCTGTTTACAAAATCATCTAAGGATTCTCTGCTTGCTTGTCTGAGTCCCATGAGTTTAGTCTACTCACACGGAAATTTTCTGCTGGCTCAAGCTGTTCTTTGAATTTCTGGAGGATAATCTCTGGGTCTTTTTTCTCACCATCGGTTAAAGTCCAGGCATTGTATCGCCGTAGGCCTTCTCTCCCACATGTAGGAGTATGTGAGTTACTATCTCCTCCTTGTCAGTGATTTTCTTTGCTTTCAAATATAATTTAATTCTTTGTTCAAATATTTTGAACGCATCAGACAGGTTGTCTGATATCCAGTCCATGCGTGGCATAGAATGGTCCATTTTTGATTTCAGGAATCTTGTTTGTTTTCTTTTTACTGTTAGATTATACCGCTCCCTTGAATGAATTAATTAGTATGCTGATTACACAGGAAACTGTCCCATATAAGTCAACACTGGTCCGCATGCCAGTTTCCAACAAAACATCCGCCACGAGTTCGAGTTAAGGTTGGTTAACCGTTAGAGGCTGTCGGCACGAAGCATCCAGAATCCGGCGAATCGTTGTCAATAAAAACGAAGTTCCTCATTGCTCTCCGTTTAGTAAAATGTTCATGTACTTACAGTTAATCCTCGTTCGCTGCCACCATGTAGTATGTGGCGAGTTCAACAATAACAGATTCACGCATTCAAGCTTAAGTAAATGACAGACTTCATTTCGTGCTGTACGTTGTGTACTTGTAACTAGGAAGAACCACAGTTGCAGGGAGTTATGGGTAATACATTTATGTGTCATGGCACATGCGCAAATTCAAACCTGTTCCCTATGGTGACTAACTTATCCCCCATGATGACTAACTTATCCCCCCCCATGAGGATTCAAACCTGTTCCCTATGGTGATTAACTTATCTCCCATGATGACTAACTTATCCCCCATGATGACTAACTTATCCCCCCATGAGGATTCAAACCTGTTCCCCATGATGACTAACTTATCCGCCATGAGGATTCAAACCTGTTCCTTATGCTGACTAACTTATCCCCCATGATGACTAACTTATCCCTCATGAGGATTCAAACCTGTTCCCTGTGGTGACTAACATATCCCCCCCCCCCCCCCCCTTCAGGATTCAAACCTGTTCCCTATGGTGATTAACTTATCCCCCATGATGACTAACTTATCCCCCATGAGGATTCAAACCTGTTCCCTATGGTGAGTAATTTATCCGCCATGATGACTAACTTATCCCCCATGAGGATTCAAACCTGTTCCCCATGCTGACTAACTTATCCCCCATGATGACTAACTTATCCCCCATGAGGATTCAAACCTGTTCCCTGTGGTGACTAACTTATCCCCCATGATGACTAACTTATCCCCCATGAGGATTCAAACCTGCTCCCTATGGTGACTCAACCTATCCCTGATGACGGTTCCCTGTCAACTGTGGTGGCTGAATCTGTCCCCCACAGTGATTCAGTCAGCCTACTATAGTGACTTAACGTGTCCCCTATACTGGCTCATCCTACCCACTATGGTGACTCAAACTATCCACTATAGTCTCAGCCTATTCCCCTATGGAAACTCAACCTGACCCATGTAGTGATTCATCCTGTTCTCTTAAGGAAAGGAGACTGAAATAGTCTTTGGCATTACTGATGACCAACCAAAGTAGAAATAAATACACATACAATTTAAAGTACCGTTTATTCAATACACCATTTGAAAGACATTAATGAAATTTTTCTACATATATGTATTCTTCAAACGTCAAAAAGAACACTTAACTCACATAAAAATGCACAAAAACATACTTCCCAGATGGATTTAAACCACAGTGCCAAGGACATCCACGCTGTTGGTTCGGATGAGGATTTGCACAGGCCCTCGATGCCAGGCGCCTGAAACTCAACCTGCCACGAGCAAACGAGACTAAAGATTGGGAGAAACTGGATGCAAAAATCGTCCAAAGACTCGATGCACTGATAGGGAAAAGCACCCTGGAACACAAACTAGCCACATATGGGGACATGTGTATGCCACATGTAGAGACGCCTATGGAGCAAAACTACCCAAAGAGAAAACACCTCCAAAGAAATCCAGACGCCAAGAAGAGATGGACAAGATCAGGGTCCAAAAGAAAAACCTCAAGAAGCAAATGAAGACCGCACTGCCAGCTGAAAAACAAGGCTTGGAAAACTCTGGGAAGACCTGAAAGCAAAACACAGCGCCCTCAGCAAAGCGGAATCTGCGAGGAAGAGGAAGAGCAAAAGAAGAAGACACAAGAGCGCTTCTTCAGAGACCCCTTCCAGTTTGCCAGAACTCTGTTTTTGAGCAGCCAAATCTGGGACCCTAAGTGTGGACAAAGGAGTTCTTGAGCAGCATCTGAGGAAAACATACTCTGACTCACAGAGCAAAGCACCACTCGACATTCAAGGTCTGGTGTGGCCAACCAACCCTGAGGAACAGTTCAATGACAAGCCTCCAACGTTGGCGGAAATCAAGAAGTGGTCGACAAAGCCAGAGCCAAATCATCACCAGGGGCCAACGGAATACCTTACCAGCTGTACAAGAAATGTCCCAAGGTGCTGGAGTGGCTCCACAGGCTGCTGCGATCAGCTTGGAGAAACCAAGATCAGCGCCAGTGGATGACGGCAGATGGTGTGTACATCCCCAAAGAGCAAAACTCAAGTGACATCAGCCAGTTCAGGCCAATATCACTACTGAACGTCGAAGGGAAAATCTTCTTCTCTGTCATGGCAGCAAGGCTGACCAGGTACCTCATGGAAAACAAGTACTTGGATGTGTCAGTCCAGAAAGGTGGCATCCCAGGCGTGGCTGGCTGTGTAGAACACGCCACAATGATCTGGGACGCAATCCAAAGAGCAAAAACAGAAAAGAGAGACCTGGACGTAGTGTGGCTTGATCTGGCAAACGCATATGGATCTGTACCCCATGAGATGATACAGTTGGCTCTTGAGATGTACCATGTGCCAAAAACATCCGCGACATGCTCAAGAAGTACTTCAATGGCTTCTCAATGCGGTTCTCTACCAAGGAGTACACAACAGATTGGATCAACTTGGAAGTGGGCATTGCAATGGGCTGTGCAATTTCCCCAATACTGTTCGTGTTGGCAATGGAAGTCATCTTGAAAGCAGCAACAAGCAACGCAAGACAAACAGACCTTGGCGATGGATACAAGATGCCCCCTCTCAAGGCCTTCATGGATGACACTACAGTGATTTCATCCAGAGAAGACGACGAGACACGTCATGTGCTGGAGAGGCTGGATGACATAGTTGCCTCATCCAGAATGAAGTTCAAGCCAAAGAAATCACGGAGTCTCTCACTGAGGAAAGGAAAAGTGGCCGAATCTGTGGTCTTCAGTGTTGCCAACCAGGCCATTCCAACAGTTACAGAAGAGAGCAGTCAAGAGCCTTGGAAGATGGTATGATGATACGCTGAAAGACACACAAAGAGCAAAAGAAACCAAACAGATGTCGGAAGAAGGCTTGGAGACCATTGACCAGTGTGGGCTCCCTGGCAAATACAAGGTCTGGTGTCTGCAGTCATGCTGATACCAAAGCTCCTATGGCCTCTGATGATATACGACATCTGCACCAGCATAGTGGAGGCAATGGAATCCAAAATCAACAAGTTCACAAGGAAATGGCTTGGTGTCCCACCCTGTCTGACTGACATAGCGCTGTACTGTCGCCAAGCAAAGCTGAAACTACCACTGAAATCCATCCTGGAGGAATACAAAGCAGGGAAGATCAGACTTCAAAGCATGCTGGGGACTCAGGAGACAAGGTGGTAGAAGCAATCAAGCCCCAGCTGAAGACAGCAGAAAATGAAAGTTCAAGAGGCGATGGATTCTGCAAAAGAAAGTCTCAAGATCAGAGAAATAACAGGACACACACAGACCAACAGACAAGGACTGGGGGTGACCACCAAACTGAATGGTGGTCAAAGGCCAAAGGAAAAGCCAAAAGACATGATGATTCAGGAGATGAGAAAAGAAGAAGACAAAAAAAGACTCCAAAAAGCAGTCCAGCAGAGCCAGCAAGGGCAATGGACAACGTGGGAGAATGCACTCCAAAGAAGTCTCACTTGGAATGACATTTGGCACATGGCCCCTCTCAGGATCAGCTTCATTCTCAGATCTGCATATGACCTTCTGCCCTCAAATGCAAACCTGGTGAAGTGGGGAAAAACAGACGATCCTTCATGCCCCCTCTGCCATGAAAAACAAACAGTGGAGCATGTCCTAAGCTCATGTAAAGTAGCCCTGGCTCAAGGAAGGTACACATGGAGGCACAACCAAGTGCTCAAAGAGATTGTACAAGTAGTCTGGGCTAGTACCAACACCACAAAAGGGAAATCAGGACTCCAAAAGCACCCGCAACATTCTTCACGGCAGGAGGCAGCGAATCATGGCCAAGAACAACAGTGCCACTCGGAACATGCAGGCAGAGTCTGCTGGACGGGCAGATGACTGGGAGTGCACTGCAGACCTCCCAGAATGGAAGAGTCACCCAGAGATCATCAGCAAGAGTGGCATGAGACCAGACATAGTAGTCCACTCTCAGTCAACCCAGCAGCTGATCATGATCGAGCTCACGGTGCCATATGAGAACAGAATGGAGGCAGCTCAAATCTACAAGACTGAAAAGTATGCTGATCTGGCAAACAGCCTGAGGAGAGAAGGCTATCAGGTCAAAGTCCTCACTGCAGAAATTGGAGCTAGGGGGGTTTGTAGGAACGTCTGCATACAGCCTCATGAAACAGCTTTCAGTTGCAGGGAGGGAAAAACCAGAGCCCTGAAAGCAATGGCAGAAGCAGCAGAGAGGTGTTCAAGCTGGATCTGGTCAAGGAGGAACAAAAATGAACTTCAAAAGGCTTAACTTTCCTACAAATATCAGGTGTCCCAGTGGCTCAGTGGTTAGTGCGCGAGTCATTAGGTGGAAAATGAGCATGTCCAGAGGGGCATGGGTTCGAATCCCAGCCCTGGCTCGTCCCAAGATGGGAAAAAAAAGGGGCAGCAGAGGGACATCCGGAGTCATGAACCGGGTGTGGCCCCAACCCCCTAGAGGCTTGAAGGGGGCTTCTCTCTGAGGACTCTCTGCTGCCACGCTCTCCACGAGTTTCTTTCTACTGGTATGAATGTCATCGCCAACACTGTACCTCTTTGTCTTGCCTCCCAAGAAAGCGATATTATGACCTCATGATAGAGAGGGATCACCTGTCAGTGGGTGGATAACGACTGAATTGTTTACAAAGTATCTGAGACATTTTACAAGACATACAGGGAGCTAAAAACCTAGGTGTCGTTGCCCTGTAACTGGCATGACAGCCATCTGTCCTTTGAAGCAGTTGACTTCTGTGTGAGAACAACTCCGTCCTTCCGACATAGCTCATCGCAGTTCTGAACTAAAACAACAGACAGACAGTAACTGTTAGTTCCTTTCAAAGTTTCAGTCATAAATCCTGCAATGATTGGATGTGCTGGCATTCTATTCGGCAAATGAGATACATAGTACAGTAGGAAAAGCTTCAGTATAGACTACACAATCCCAAATATTGTGTCTGGATTTTAGACACAGACTAGAATTTCACCACTTTGATTCGAACATTTCTACAGACATTGTCCTGTCCTCTGTGACAGATTATCTAAACGATTTTCAAGCCACCATCAGCCCATCTGGTGATCAAATCACAAGTAGTAATCAATCGAAAGTTATTGTGATCAATCACAATGATGAAGACATTTGCTACATGTTTGACTGACATTTATGAAAAGTGTGTGAACTGTGATTATCCTGAGTGAAAGTCTTCGGTTTCAGTTCCAAGTGTCACTGTCTGTTTTCGTCTGTTCATGTAAGATGACGGAATTATGCTCAGTACACTTGAATATCATAATCATGAAATCGTCAAATGAAGGGTTACTAGTAGAAATAAGCAAAACAACAAGAACAAGAACACCACCACCACCACCACCACCACCACCACCACCACACTCACAATTTCCCCCCCCCCCCCCCCCCCCCCCACCACACACACACGTTAGGAGAGTAAAGATAGCGACGAGAGAGAGAGAGAGAGAGAGAGAGAGAGAGTCACAGACAGACAGACAGAGACAGACAGACAGACAGACAAAGGCACAAGATAGAGGCACAAAACAGAGATGAAGACTCAGAGAAAGTTTGGGAAGCAGAAACAATCAATTACAAAACTTTTAACACTAAAACGATAGAAAGATATATGCAGTAGAGTCAATAATAATGGACCGTACATTATCTGAAAGACATCTACAGTCGACAGTGATGTTTTTCTCTCTTGTCAGCGGAAAGCCATATGCATTCACGTTATCAATGATGGTCCTTTTACTTAAAAATATTCAGGTATGTCAATCACAGTGGTCCTGTTGAGACGACCCGTGTGAAGTCAAGCACGATAGTCATTTTCCATTCAGAAAGATATCTCCAGTGAAGTCTGTAATTATGCTCATTTTTCCGTCCGAAAAGCATCTACGATGAAGTCAGTAATGATAGTCGTTTTATCAGAAAAAAATCTGAAGTGAATTAAACCAAGCTGGTTCTTTTACCAGCAGAAAGCCATCTGCAATCAAGTCGATAAGACTAGTCCCCTTACCACCAGAAAGACATTTGTAGTGAAATCAGTCAGGTCGATAAGACTAGTCCCATTACCACCAGAAAGACATTTGTGGTGGAATCAGTCACGTCGATAAGACTAGTCCCCTTACCATCAGAAAGATTTGTAGTGAAATCAGTCAAGTCGATAAGACTAGTACCCTTACCATCAGAAAGATTTGTAGTGAAATCAGTCAAGTCGATAAGACTAGTCCCCTTACCATCAGAAAGATTTGTAGTGAAATCAGTCAAGTCGATAAGACTAGTCCCCTTACCATCAGAAAGATTTGTAGTGAAATCAGTCAAGTCGATAATACTAGTCCCCTTACCACCAGAAAGACATTTGTAGTGAAATCAGTTATGTCTGCCATTTACCAGTAGAAATCCATCTGCATTGAAGTCAATAATAAAGGTCATATCGTCAGCGTAAAGACATCTCACTGAAGTCAGTAGCGATGATTCTTTTACCAGCAAAAATCAGTTCGCAGTGAAGTCGGTAAGGGTAGTCCACTTACCACCAGAACAACATCTGAGTGAAATCACTAGGGCTTGTCGATTCACCATAAGAAAGACATCTGCAGTGAAGTCAGTAATAATGATCCTCTTATCAGCAGAGGGCCATCTGAAGTAAAATCAGTAATGATGGTCATTTGTCAGCAGAAAGACTGCTGCAGTGAAGTCAGTAATGATGGTCATGTCAGCAGAAAGACTGCTGCAGTGAAGTCAGTAATGATGGCCATTTGTCAGCAGAAAGACTGCTGCAGTGAAGTCAGTAATGATGGTCATGTCAGCAGAAAGACTGCTGCAGTGAAGTCAGTAATGATGGTCATTTGTCAGCAGAAAGACTGCTGCAGTGAAGTCAGTAATGATGGTCATGTCAGCAGAAAGACTGCTGCAGTGAAGTCAGTAATAATGGTTATGTCAGCAGAAAGACTGCTGCAGTGAAGTCAGTAATAATGGTCATGTCAGCAGAAAGACTGCTGCAGTGAAGTCTGTAGGATTGTTCCTTTTACCAACAGAAAACTATCTGCAGTTAAGTCGTGAATGATAATTCTCTAATTATCAGAAAGCCATCAGTTGTGATGTCAGAAATGACGGTTCTTTTACAATCAGAAGGATATCTACGATTGTTTCCTTCTCATCTGTGCCTTTTTCAAACAATGTTCAGGTACATGCACTAGAGCACTAATCATTCTTTTGGAGTCTAGTTTACCAATACAGTGTAATATCACCTTAACGAAATAATGATTCTCAAATATGATAATAATTTCGTTACCAAAATTGCTTTTGACATCAGGATGTTATCCCGCGGACCATTGCAAACTATGACTTATCCCTTGAGTAAAGGGAAGAAGCCCTGAACAGACTTAAACAGCGTAGGACTGGGCTGATTGCAGCACCTCTGTGTACATTCATTAAGAAACTGAGCGGTGATGATCCCTGGCTCGCCCAAACGTCTGTCCCACATCCCGAAGAATCTAGAGTGATGAGAAAAGGATAATCCTCCCCCTTGCTGACAGGGAGGAGTGCGTGCGGAGATTCCTGACTACCCAAGAGGTAATTATCGTAACGATGATAGTGACCCTACCATACCTCTCCTGCACACTGTTGGCTAGGGACACCTCTCGGATGGCGTCTAGTCTCCCCGGACGACAGGCAGACCACGGCCTTTGAAAACGCTGGAATCCAGGACTTGGGCTTCTGTGTGAGCGAGGTGCTGGACGCAGTTCCTTGCCCAGGGCGTCCTTTAGGGTACACAAGGACAGCTTGAACCCTCCCTGCCTCTTCCTTTCACCAAACGACGATGACGATGACGATGGGGTTACCACCATGCTCTTGGGCGAAGTTGTTGGCGACCTCGGGGATGACTGGGAACCTTCATTGCTGCTGCTGCTGGATGAAGAGAGGAGCCGTCGTAGCTGGTGATGATGGGGGGTGGGGGTGGGCTGGAGATTGGTTTTGAGTTGAGGGGTCCACTTGTGAACCTGCTTCCTCTTCATCCTGTCGGTGCTGGTGGTAGGCTTGCAAAGCCTTGTTCATAATGTAATCATGCTCCTTCTCCACATCTGAAAGAGAAAGGTTTTCCTCATCCAAAAATGCTTTCAACTAATTGCAAACATGACTCTAACTTACTGTTATGCAAGCAGCCAAGTCTTCAAGGTGCCTTTTCCCTTCAGGCAGAAATAATGGCAAAAAATGTGTAGGAATTCAGTTCACAGATGTTATAACAAACGCACAGATGTGTCAACGATTCACACGAACGTTTTTGAGGAGTAGCTTGGATCCTAATAACAGAGAAGCGATGGATCAGAATTGTCTCCTGAAGCGGCAAGCAAAGCGCGCCATGTTCCCACCACCAGCCTCGAGCCTGTGAAAATCAATGGCCGGATGGCAAGAAGGAAGGGAGGAGAGCAGGGAGGGGAGGGGAGGTGGTGGGATGAGGAGAACAGATCTTGACAAGGGGACAGCGGGAGGATGGAAAGGGAGAGGGAGGGGGAAGAGAGGAGGGGGAGGGTAACGAAGGGAAGAAACCAAGAACAGAGGGCGGTGGAAGAATAAAAAAAGAGAAGGGGGCAGGGTCGTAAACCACGACATCACAAACTCTCTTCCTTACTCTTCTTTTTCGTCTACGCATGCGCGCTAGATCGATGGTGGGGGTGGGGGGGGGGGGGGGGGGTGAGAGACTGATCGGTGTTATAGAAAATGAGAACCCCACCTAAAGAGTTTCCCTAGAAAGAAAAGAAAATCTTCTGTTGAAGCTTAAATGGACGTCAGCCTGTAGGTGATTCACATCACGTGTCACTCAATGATAATGGTACCTTGTCTGTGCTCACATAGATAATCGGAAACCGTCATCTGTTTCAAAATACATTTTCTCGCCATGTTGTATTTCTAGAACCTTGACACTCGTGACAATTCGGCTCTGAGTCTGAATCTGTGCGCTATGCGTCGCTAATCCTGGGTCAGTAGCCCGCTAGTCGTCCCCTACTGTTGGCCAGGTGCCCATGACAGCTTGTTTTCATTTTGGTTTGTCAGATCGTGTGTCGACTATAATCACCCCCCCCCCCCCCCCCCCCTCCTCCCCAAACCTTCCCTCTTAATGTGTCCCTCAATCATGAACTGCCTCTCGGGGGGCTTCTTCCGGAAAACCAATTACTTTTTGATGGCTTCGTTTGCACACACACACACACACACACACACACACACACACACACACACACACTCACTCACTCACTCACTCACTCACTCACTCACAACACATACAGAGAGAGAGAGACAGACAGACAGACAGACAGACAGAGACAGAGAGGGGGGAGAGGGAGAGAGTCTGTCTATCTGTCTGTCTGTCTGTTCTCCTTTCAGTAGTTATACTTGAAAATTTTCTGACTGATTTATTACTAACTCTGGACGATGTTTATTTTATGATCTGTGGTGATCTGACCAGCCATATTTCAACTCTTTCTCCGCCTCGGCCAGTAAACGATGACACGCCACGGAGTCGAAACAGCACTGTAATTCTAATCGTCACTATTAAGATACACATTTAAACACCATTGGAAAAATTGTTTATTGCTGTAACTGTCCTTGATCTAATTGTTCTTGTTTTGTCTGCCTTTCGTCCGAGCCTGGGGAAACGCTCAGCGATTGTGAGGAAAGACCCACTGACTGCAGGGAAAGACCTGTTGACTGCTGGAAAGACCGGGATTCTCTTCAGAGGGCACGTAAAACCTCATGGCGAAAGTTTGACCGTGTCTGGAGTCGTACTCTCTTCAACTGTCGAAACAGCATCGAGTGAGGCTGCGGTTTGCACACGGCAGTTGCTTGACGGTGGCGTTTATCGCCGCCTGTGGGCTGTGCAGTCATGAGCTATAGCCTAGTGCGCCCATGGGAACGCTGGGCTAGTGCGCCCATGGGAACGCTGGCCTAGTGCGCCCATGGGAACGCTGGCCTAGTGCACCCATTGGAACGCTGGGCTAGTGCGCCCATGGGAACGCTGGCCTAGTGCGCCCATGGGAACGCTGGCCTAGTGCGCCCATTGGAAGCTGGGCTAGTGCGCCCATGGAACGAACGCTGGGCTAGTGCGCCCATGGGAACGCTGGGCTAGTGCGCCCATTGGAACGCTCCCGTGGAGCTTCTCTCCTGTGTCATCCAGTGGCCATTACGGCATCTGTCATGGAGCAATTATGTCCCGTAACGTCTTATGGAACGCCCTGTGCGTGCCTGCGCCTTATGTGAACACAGTGCTGGCTTCCAAGGTAGTGCAGGAGGATTGCTCCCAACTGGTTCTGCAGTTATGGAAAGTACTTCTCCGGGTCCACCGGCCTCTTCGGGTGTATCTTTTTCTTCTATGCCCTGCCCTTGATCTAGTTGTTCTTAATGGTTTAAGTAAAGGCGACCAGGCGACTACAAATGTATCGGTGAAAAATCGATGTAGCGTGAATGATTATTGTCTTTTTTGTCTAATGGAGTTTATGATATCATTTGTCATCTGTGTGAAATGCGTGTCTTTGACCGTATTGAATCTGACCACTGTCCTCATGATCTTGTTCTTTCAGTTCAGAATATGTTTACTAGAAATGATGATATGGGAGATACAAATAATTGAAAAGTTTGCGTGGAATGAACGTGCGGTCAGGTCTTTGAAGGTAAACTCTGTGGGGCTGAAAATCTTAGTTGACAAAAAATGCCATATAGATATTAATGAATCATTGAATCTGTGTAATGATTGTATAGGAACATGTGCTGCATGCATGAAAAGAACAATAAAGGTGGACCAGACTAAAATTAAAGAGGGATGGTTCAGCGTAGAATGCAATCTCAACATGAGAAAAGGACTACATCGTTGAGATTATTTTGTAGAACTTTGGATAAGAATGGTAAAACTTTGTATGTATGGCTACAATAGGCTACAAAGATTTGTTAGTTAGAAAGAAAAGAGAGTTTACTAGTAGTATTCAAGAACAGCTTACATGATGTGTTCATAACCAAAAGGATTCTGGGGACTGCATAAAAATATCATTGAACCGGAAACAATCCAGGAATAATATTCCATTGGATGAATGGTCCCGATATTTGAGTCTTTACTGAACAAAGATTTGCCAAATCATGATAACGTTTCGCCAAAACTAATGTGGAAAATAAGTCATTGACCGTTGGATTTCAGAAAATGAAACTTTGTTTGCACTTTAAAAAATAGGTAAAGCTGCAGGTCCTCTCGAAATTATCGGAGAATGTTTGAAAGCTACGTGTAAACAAACCATAAACTTTAGTTGTCATTTTCTTATTGCTTGAGAAGGATATTTTTCTTGAATCGTGATGTGAGTCTATAGCTCTTCCACTGTATGAAAAAGGGGATGTGACCAATGTGAATAATATAACCAAGCTAATTCATTACTTGATAGTAGTAGCAAAGTATCAACACGCCAGGCAGGATTTTACGCGGACATTCGACTATTGATCATACGTTTACATTTCTTGACTAGTTTTCTTTTGACTGCAAGTTATTCGTGGCATTTATAATTTTGAAAAAGGGTTTGACTTCATCAACGGAAATTCACTGTGGCCTACATTGATTAAAAAAAGCAAACAAAATCACGGTATAAGTAGAAAACTGTTTAAATGTATTCGTTGCATGTATACTGCAGTAAAAACAATGATAAGAAGTGACAATAAATCAACTGACTATGCAGTGTGTACTAGAGGAGCAAAACAAGGAGATTGTGCAGTCCTATTTCATTGCATTATTATCAATGCAGTCGCAATTAAAATAATAGAAAACGGCAGGCATGGTGCTAGATTTACAAACGATCTCATCAGACTGTTTATTTGATGACTAGCAGATGATGTGGCTTTGCTCACGGAAACTGTAGCTGGTCTGCAGAGACAAGTAGGTGAATCAAAGTACTAATCTGTTAAGTAGAATTGAACGTCAGCTTTGAGAAAAGCAGTATTATTGCTTTAAGGTAAGGTTACCTTGCTGCAACGGAGAGATAGCTGTCTGATGGTTCTGTTATGCCCGTTGTAAACGGTTATGGATACCTCGGCATAATTTTCTCTACTCACCTTAGTTCTGTTGCTGCATGCAGAGACCCAGTAAGCTAGGAATGTGTCATTATGTGTTATGAAGAAACTGTTTGTATTAAACAATAACTCCTTGGAAGTGCTTGTCAGAATTTTTGAGGCACAGATACAACCCATTGTGCAATAGAGTTTTATGTTCTGGGGGTTTAGATCAGAATTCTGTTGTTCGTTGTGAATCGGTTTGTTTAACTGGGTTAAAAAGTTTTGGGTTATAGAACTTAGAACGCCAAATGATTTCGTAGGCGGGGAAACGTACAGATATCCAGTATGTATAAATTCTGCAGTTAAAAGTATCCGCTACGGGTTAAAGTTGTTAAACATGAATAACGATAGATTACCACGAGAATCGTATTATACGCCATTTGATTTCAACTCAAGTGGCAAAATTAGCTGGGCTTCAAATGTCTGTATTTGCTCAAATGAGCTGGGGTGAGAGTATGCATGGATATACCAAGGAGCAGGAGAAGAAAAGTAAGTTTACTTAAACAAGTTGACAAAAATTGACCGATAGTAGATGGCAAACATGGGAAAATAACATTCGATCAAGTAACAGATTCGATGTGTACAAAGTTCATCACTTTTACTTAAACATTACCTTGTGTTTAATATGAACAAGCATTTACGATTTACTTTCCCATGATTTATTTATATTTGGACTCTCTGAAATGAAGGTACCTGCCAGTCGCTACAAAAAGTTTAAAACGAATTGCACTGTCCCCCTTGTTTGTTTTGTAGTGTCCTGCTTTGAGTATTCTCTGTTTGCAGCTAATACCTAGCAAATCTTATGATCAGCATGCGCGTTTTGTTTTTGCCTTCTGATTTCATCAGAAAAGACAGCGTGATACGCGGTTTAGTTCTTTACAAATATAAAGCTTCCCAGTCAAGAGAAACGTTGCTATCATAACAGCTTGCATGCTGTAATTGTAAGAGACTCATGATGACTTTGTAATAAATTTTCTGCTATATCATATTGTCATTTTCATATGGAGTTCTCGCCTTAAATGAATAAATCATCAGAATCTCTCTCTCTCTCTCTCTCTCTCTCTCTCTCTCTCTCTCTCTCTCTCTCTCTCTCTCTCTCTCTCAAAAATCCAAATTTGTATGAAGTAAGAAAGGAGTCATATGAAAACAAAAGAACAATATATAAAGAAACAATCAGAGAGAAGAAAAACACATATAGTAAAACAACATACGAGGCACTCATACAAAACCAAAAAGATAGTAAGATATTTTGGAACATTATAAAAAGCACTAAAAAGAAAATGATTACACTACCATCAATAAGTATGACACAGTGGCAAGAACACTTCGAAAGTGTTTTCAATCCGCAGTTACCTGAAGCACAAACAACATGAAAGGGTGCAACAAAACATTGATGTTGAGGAAGAGGAAATCCATATACAAGAATTAGATGAAGTGATAACTAATACTGAATATAAGTCTAGCAATAAAGAAATTGAAAAAGGTAAAGCATCTGGACTAGACGGAATACCACCTGAATTTTTTAAAGACCACAGAACAACACAAACCCCATTTCTAATAAAATTATTTAATAAGATATTTGAGAATAGTTATTTTCCTATAGAATGGACAAAAGCTGCAATAGTGCCTCTTTTCAAAAAAGGTGATAAACAAACTCCAGGAAATATAGAGGTATTTCCCTATTATGCATCTTAAGTAAAATCTTCACAGCTATAATAAATAGAAGATTATACAACTGGGCAGAGGAAGAGAAACAAATAAGCAAAGAGCAAGCAGGATTTAGAAAAAAAACTTCTCTACCATAGACCATATTTGCACTTTGGTATCAATGATAAGTAATTGCTTGTATGGCAGAAGAAGAAGCAAACTATATGTAGCATTTATTGATTATCAAAAAGCGTTCGATACAGTCAACAGGGATAAGCTATGGGAAATCCTAAAAAAAACATGAAATATCTACTAAAATGTTAAACATGTTAAAAGGAATGTACAGAACAGTTCAGGCATGTGTGAGACATGGGAATGAACTGACAGAATTCTTCAATTGTCCTCAAGGAGTGAAACAAGGGTGCTTACTATCTCCTTTAATTTTTTTCCCTTTTGATAACAGAAGTGGCAGAAAAGGTAACATTGAGAGGAAGACATGGCTACCAATTTCTACCAGGAACTGAGGAACTATTCCTATTACTCTTTGCTGATGATATAGCACTAATATCGACAACCCCATCAGGATTACAAAATCAACTTAAAAATCTCCAAGAGACCTCTGATCAAATAGGCTTAACAGTGAATCTACAAAAAACAAAAGTCATGGTATTCAGGAAAGGTGGATACTTAGGAAGAGCAGAGAAATGGTATTTTAAGGTGAAGAAATAGAAGTTGTAAATAGTTATAAATATTTGGGGTTATACATTGACAACCAAACTCGGCAGCAGATATCCCCTCAGAATATGCAGGTAGAGCTAAAGGTAAGGTGATTGAAATAATGAAAACCATGTACAGTTTAGGACATATAGACATGAATATCTATTTCAAAATTATTTGATACCCAAATCAAACCACTATTACTATATGCAGCTGAGGTATGGGGATTAACTATGTATTCAGCAGTAGAAAATGTACATCTACTTGCATGTAAAAATATTTAGGGGTAGGAAAGAAAACACCAAATAATCTAGTGTATGGAGAGTTAGGCAGATACCCATTATATATAGACAGTACAATAAAAGCAATTAGATATTGGCTCCGTTTAGTAAATATGCCACCTGATAGGATTCCAAAAGAAGCATATGAAAGGGAAAAATATAGAAGTAACTAAAACACAAAACTGGGCTCTAGGAATAAAAGGATGTCTGGATAGGTATGGTTTCTCAGAGGTATGGATAAATGAAGGAGTAAGTAATGAACATGGTTTTATAAAGGAGTTAAAACAAAGAATTATAGATTGTTATAAACAAACCTGACATGGGAGAAAAAACAAACAGCGAGAGATTCACAACATACTATACATTCAAAACCTTGCATCAAACAGAAGAATATCTGCATCAAATTACTATAAACTAAATTTAGGAAAGCATTAACAAAAATGAGACTTGGAATAAATGAATTACACATCAATAGGAAATACACTGATAGTTTGGTGATTGCAACTTGCCCCTTTTGTCCTGTAGATGAAACAGAAATGCACTTTTTAACAGCATGTCCAACTTATAACCAATTAAGAGTGAAATACATAACTAAACATTTTAACAATTTGAACATGATCAGATTAGATAATATACTACAAAACAAAAAAAATACAGAGATCATGCGGGATGTAGCTATGTACATCTTTTATGCTCTCAAATTCAGAGAAAA
>JADBJO010001908.1:329640-337140 GCA_016801955.1 Conus betulinus | reverse complement strand
ATTGGAGATGGTCTCCCTTTTTTGGAGACTATAAGCTTGCTGAAGGTTCATTTTGAAGAAGCATTTATTTATTCCCATTCACCCACTCAAGCACATACTGTCAGTTAGGCAGAATCATCTTCCACTGCAGATATGAAGGCTTACCACCCCCCCTTTTCTACAATCGGAGACATAAGAGCAAGCTTTGTTTATAATTCAATATTTCTTGCAGTCATTGCAACACCTAGCTGCTCTCTGTAAGTTGCTGGAACGGTGCTCGGTACTTATCCTTGGAATTTATTGTTTCATTGTAATTAGTCCCTTGCGGATTCATTCCAAGAACTGGCCCTCAGCACTTGTGTCTTAAGAGGTTATCTTTTTATATTTTCTACTTTTTCACAAGAAAATGTAGCTTGTTTTGCTCTTTCATGATTTTCTTTTGCTTCTTAGGTGGCACCTTTAGTTAGTTTTTTGAAAACTCAACAAAAACATACTATGGTATTGCACACCAGCCTTTTTCTGGTATATAGCATTCTTCTTAAAACCGAAAAGGCAGAGGAGTCAAATTACCACTTTCCGCGGTCACTGAGGAGAAACAATCAGGTTTCGAAATACCGGTATCTGACCAGGAGTTATATGTTAGTGAGCTTTCTCCCCATTGGAGATGGTCTCCCTTTTGGAGACTATAAGCTTGCTGAAGGTTCATTTTGAGAAGCATTTATTTATTCCCCATTCACCCACTCAAGCACATACTGTCAGTTAGGCAGAATCATCTTCCACTGCAGAGATATGAAGGCTTACCACCCCCCTATTTCTACAATCGGAGACATAAGAGCAAGCTTTGTTTATAATTCAATTTTTTTGCAGTCATTGCAACACCTAGCTGCTCTGTAAGTTGCTGGAACGGTGCTCGGTACTTATCCTTGGAATTATTGTTCATTGTAATTTAGTCCCTTGCGGATTCATTCCAAGAACTGGGCCCTCAGCACTTGTGTCTTAAGAGGTTATCTTTTTATATTTTCTACTTTTCACAAGAAAATGTAGCTTGTTTTGCTCTTTCATGATTTTCTTTTGCTTCTTAGGTGGCACCTTTAGTTAGTTTTTTGAAAACTCAACAAACATACTATGGTATTGCACACCAGCCTTTTTCTGGTATAGCATTCTTCTTAAAACCGGAAAGGCAGAGGAGTCAAATTACCACTTTCCGCGGTCACTGAGGAGAAACAATCAGGTTTCGAAATACCGGTATCTGACCAGGAGTTATATGTTAGTGAGCTTTCTCCCCATTGGAGATGGTCTCCCTTTACTGCAGATATGAAGGCTTACCACCCCCCTATTTCTACAATCGGAGACATAAGAGCAAGCTTTGTTTATAATTCAATATAGATATTATATATATATATATATATATATATATGTGTGTGTGTGTGTGTGTGTATGGATATGTGTGTGTATATATATATATATATATATATATATGTGTGTGTGTGTGTGTATATGTGTATGTATGTGTGTATGTATATATATGTATGTGTGTATGTATATATATGTATGTGTGTATATATATATATATATATATATATATATATATATGTGTGTGTGTGTGTCTAGAGTGCTTTATTTTTGTTCTATAAAATTGAAACTGACGCTGACGCTGCGAACTCCTTGTGAATGGACCTTTGGCCCCACAATAAATGGCGCGGCGTTAACGCGCGTCAAGGGTCAAGTGTCTCTCTCTCTCTCTCTCTCTCTCTGTCTGTCTTTCCTTGCGGGTATCTCTCGAGAAATGAAAGGGCGAAGGGGAAGGGGGGTAAGTCTTTGGATAAATTAGTTCATGAAAGAAAGAATGAATAAAAGAAAGAATAGTTGCAAAGTGAAACGACTGCAGGCGGAAATATAAACAAATCTTAAATAAATGTCAGCGAACCGCCCAGAGAAACGTGGACAAACGAGTCACAAGACAAAACACAACGTGTTTCGACCTCTTAGGTCTTTTTCAGGTGAAACAAAAACGAATAAAATAACGAAAATTCACTTAGCTTTGATCGCTTCAGATCGCTTAAATCTGAAGCGATCAAACCTAAGTGAATTTTCGTTATTAGGTCGAAACGCGTTGTGTTTTGTCTTGTGACTCGTTTGTCCATGTTTCTCTGGGCGGTTCGCTGACATTTATTTAAGATTTGTTTAAAAGAAGGAAGACAATGAAAAAGCAGCAACAACGAAAGACAAGAGAGAGAGAGAGAGAGAGAGAGAGAGAGAGAGAGAGAGAGAGAGAGAGAGAGAGAGAGAGAGAGAGACTCGAAGTCGGAATGTTTTAAATGATCAGACCATTTGCCCATACAATGGAGTGAATATTCAAAATCAATAATCACATCAAATCACACATTCATACTCTCATGTCTTATCCTTAAAACTTTAGGAGGGGGGGGGGGGGGGGGCAACGTAACAGATTGGGATTCCCGTTGGTTTTGCATGTTGATTTTTTGCAACTATTATGAATGTGTTCTTAGCATTGCCAGAAAGTGGAAAAATGTTGTCGCCATTTTTTCTGTGGACCTTCAGTAACCTTGACACAGCGTCAAAGTTGAGAGGTCATTTTTGACCCAACGTACTGTATTACTCACGTTTTGTTTCAGAGTTCGGAGAGCCAGAATCTTAAAGAATGTTACATTGTGTTTTCTAAAGTGTTTCTGACAAATATTCAATCTGAACTAACAGTGTCTTTATTACAGAATGTTTATGATCATACAACTAGCTTCTTGTTGAAGTTTGCAGCCACAACCCATCCAAACCAGCATATAATACTGAGATCTCACTTTCTCCTCTTCAGGAAGATGCAAAGATGATCCACATCAGCTAACTTTTGCATAATAGTTAAATGCATATGGCTACAGTCCAGGCCCTCTACAATCTCTGTGTAGAAGAATTCTTCCTAGATCATCCTTATCTGAAGAGGCCATGTGTAGAGGCAGCACAGCAGCTTGACCAAAGTTGTGTTCAATGCCTGCAACAAGAGATGTTGAAGGAGCAGCAAAATATGCTAACTACCCTTGATTCCCAAAGGGTACTGAAAATGATGGCCGAGTTTGACAAGAAGAAGAGATTACAAAGTTCACTCTTCAAGTTTGTGTGGACCTACATGAGGATGGTATTCTCATATATACATTCATCGATGCCACCCGTGATGGTCTTTGGGAGCTGCACCTGTTGTCCCTTGATGCTCTGTGCAAGTACTTCTTTGCTTATGACAAGCAGAAGTATGCCAGGCTGGTTCCATTTTACCTTGAGGAGATGACAGCCATTCAGATCGCAAATCCAGACATACATCAAGAGTTCATTTATGTAAACTTTGTAGTCAACAAAAACCAGATCCCCTTTTTTTTTGCTGTCCCAACCTCTGCGCCACCTCAGAGGCAGTGCACCCACGCCGCTCATTCCGACACCCCGTCCACAGCCACAGCTCGGTCGGCCCCGCCGCAGCCCCAGCACCGGCAACCCACAGGGAGCACTCAATGTCAAGTCGTCAAGAGGCAACCCACCGGAGGAGACGCTGCACTGCTGCCGAGTCACTTCGGTGGTGTTCAGTGGCGCCTGTTCTGATCTAACATACGCAGGACACCACCTACTAAGCCCCATACTGACGACAATAGTTGCTTAGTCGCGGAGCCGGCGTGAGTGAGCTCTCCGTCCGGAGGGCGCCACCACGTCCGTCCAACGAGAGCCCCCATTGACTCGCCGATACCGGTGACCCCGACGGAACCAAACCAAAGCCACAGACGTGGAGAGGACATCGAAATTGAGGTCACCATAAGAGCAGGGCATGAAGGGCCACAGAATTTGAGACTTATTTTATACTGATCCGATGATTGAGATAATGCTACGGATTTCCATTTCGGTCTGAGACTACATGACAGGGCTGTACTCTACGCTTCCTTTCATAATATATCCCGGCGTCAACCAGGCCCGAGAGATACAGGCACCTGCAGTGTTGGTCAGGAAATTTGAGCAACACTCTCAGAAACGCATACATTAAGTGGATGAAACTCGACTGTGTGGTCCCAGTCTTCCCAACTGAGCCCGGGTAGGAGCCGGTCGGGGCAGAAAAAAAGCATATGACTCTGATGGGGGATTCGAACCCACGACCTCCCAGCCGGGAGTCCGCGACGCTAACCACTTCGCCACGGCGGCTGGTCAGATCCCATTCTGTGCCATTGGGGTGGATTATGCTCTTGAGCACATCAACCGCATCATGAAAGTTACTGGAGGACTCGTGGGCATTATACAGAATGCCAGTGTTTCGGAGAGATTCTTCCTTACAGCTCCAGAGCTTAGTAGGCTTGCTGAAGAAGCACATGTGATGGCATGGCTCACCAACAACTACATGTAAGGAACATCATGACCTGTCACTGGCTGTCTGGACATGACAGGAAGAGAACAATGCTCGACTCAAGAGTGCGCACATATCGTCCATGAATCCTATGAAGTACGAGGGTGAAGACCTGCCCAACATCATCACAAAGGTTGTGATGCCAGCTGAGGTGCAGAAAGATGTGCGCAACCAAGAAGACATTGGGCAGCAGAAGTATGCCAACTTTGTTGAGGAACGCATCAACACGAATGAGGTCAGTATCTGGGCCAGAATGAAGAAGGTCCAACTGAAGACATGGAAAAGTGCAAAGAAGTCGGTGAAACACAAAATGGCTGATCAGGTAGTGGTGGTCAAGGACGACAGATCACTATTTGCCCGCATGTTGATTGTTGCACGCACGCTCACGCCTGAGATGAACCTCAAGGAGAGCATTGACCAGCATGAGTTTACGTCCCTCCCACGAGCCTTGTTCACAGCGAGTGGTGAACTCCTACCATGCATAGACAAAAGCAAGCTGATGGCTGTACTTGATGACCTGTCAAACAAAACTAGTTTGATCTGCAGCCAGAGGATGTCACCAACGACATTGCTCCCTTGACACCAAGGAAGCCAACTGTAATTGATGGAATGGCAATTGTCCAGGCAATGGGTAAGCCGCCTTGGGTCAAGACATGTGCTCAATGGGGCTGACCACTTCACAGCTACACTGGACACCAAGTGCAGAGAATATGATGAGCTTCATCTAGTCTTTGACCGTTATGATCTTCCCACTTCATTGAACGAGGCCACAAAGGAGAGACGCCAGGGGTAATAATCCAGCGACTGCTAATCACGTCACAGACAACACACAAATTGGCAAGGTGTCAGCAAAGCAGTTCCTATCTAGTACCGCAATCAAAGATGAACTGACAGTTTATCTTGCAAGGAAAGCTCTCCACCACTTTGAGGGTAAGCCAAAGTCTGCATTGTGACTTCGCGGCAAGAGGTCCTCACAAACTCCATGGATGTTCAACATCTCTGTGGCTTCCAAGAAGAAGCTGACGCGAGACTGCTCCTGCACAGTCTGGATGCTGTTCGAAGAGGAGCAACAGCACTCTACATTCAGTCACCTGACACTGACGTTTTTGTCCTTCCAATCCACCGTTACCATCAGCTCTGCAGGAACTTATACTTTGTCACTGGTGTGGGGAACAAGAAGCGACTAATCTCACTGGGACCAATAGTGAATGCACTTGGTGATGCAAAGGCTGAAGCCTTACCAGGATTTCATGCCTTCTCTGGAGCTGACGTAACAGGTCGATATCAGGCAAGGGAAGCTGACCTGTTGGTAAGCACTTAGCAGATGCTCCATGGAGGTGGTGTCTGCATTTGCTGCCTTAGGGACGCCCGAGAAGCTGGAAGTTGACACTGAACGAGCCACTGCGACGACATTTGTTTGCAAGCTCTATGAGCTTGGTAGCACTGTGGTGGTTGTTGATGATCTCAGATGGAAACTTTCACCAAGAAACAACTAGAGGCTCAAACGTACCTCCAACACGAGGACCCTTACATGAAGCCATTGCCCAGGCACATACTACTAGGCCATGGTGTGGCGTCAGGATGACATTCCTCGCCCTCAGCTACCACCAGCAACAACCGAGAGGTGGGAGGAAGAGGGGGGATAGGTAGTACCAGCACCAACAAGGGACCCTCCAGCTCCAGCCACAGTTACTCACCTCATCAAATGTGGGTCCAAGAAGACCAGTTGCACATCATACTGTTCCTGTTGGTCGCGGGGCCTCAACTGCTCCGAGATGTGTTTGTGTGGCGCCGATGAGGAGGTGTGTGCAGTAATGTCAACCAGGCACTCTTAGGAATTGAAGAGGATGAAGAAGAAGGAGTTCCTTCCATCTAACTACGAACACAAACACTAAATGAACATTGAAGTTCTATCCTACATAAGCTGACCAGAATCAGCCAGATGGTGGACCGAAAGAACTAAAAACAGGTTTGAGCTATGAGATTATCACTGTATGTACAATTTAGAAGTCAGAAAAAAAAATGCAATGCATATAAACGTACTCCCAGTTTATCTTGAATACGCGTGAGATATTCCATAGAGAGGAGAAACCGTTTTGGGACGTTATCGCCGTTAGTAACAGCTATTCTGGTAAACATGGGCCATCATCTGTGACCCATAATGAACATACCTTCAAATTTTCAGAAAGATCGTCCAAACACTTTCTGAGATATTCCATAAGAAAGAAAACTGTTATGGGCCGTTATAGCCGTTAGTAACGGCTATAAGGGTAAAATAGCACATCGGGCATCATCCGTGACCCATAATGAGCATACCTACAAATTTTCAAATAGATCGGCCAAGTACTTTCTGAGATATTCCATAAACAAGAAAAACCGTTATGGGCCATTATAGCCATTAGTAGCGGCCATAACGGTAGAAGAAACCATTGGACATAATCCATGGTCCATAATGAACATACCACAAATTTTCAGAAAGATCGGCCAAGTACTTTCTGAGATATTCCATAAAAAGGAAAAACCGTTATGGGCCGTTATGGCCGTTAGTAACGGCTATAAGGGTAAAATAGCACATCAGGCATGATCCGTGACCCATAATGAACATACCTACAAACTTTCAGAAAGATCGGCCCAGTAGTTTTGTCTGGAGCGAGTGGAACACATTTTGACCACGGACAGACGGGCGGACAGACAGACAGACACACACACAGACAGCATTTCTTCGTTCCCATTGTAAAGCACTCCCTGTTCTATAAGAACTGGGATTACAAAAAGTTTGAGGTGTTGAAAGTTTTTTTCTGAATAATTTATATTACTTTTAGCAATATATTGGGAGTCTGCTTTCCATACAGAATGTATTTTTGGGGTAATATAATCAAAACATTTAGCACAATTTGGGCCGTAATTTGAAATTGAGAGAAAAATATAAAGAAATTACACAAAAAATGGCGACATCATTTTTTGGTAAGTTAAAATCCTTCAAGAACACAGTCCAACCAGTGGCCAAAAATTAACATTTGAAACCAACGAGACAACACTGGCTCCCCAATTACTATGAATATGAAGAAGACGGGCAGCCTTTCGATAATGCGTTTGTTCGTATTCGCAAGCAACAACGAAAATTTAAACATGGA
>JADBJO010001908.1:302140-324640 GCA_016801955.1 Conus betulinus | reverse complement strand
GTTTGTAATGGCTATTCTGGTAAACATCGGCCATCGTCTGTGACCTATAATGAACATACCTACAAATTTTCAGAAAGATCGGCCAAGACTTTCTGTGATTTTCCATAAAGAAGAAAACCATTATGGGCCGTTAGTAACGGCTATAACGATAAACGTCAACATCGGGCATCATCCGTGACCCATAATAAACATACCTACAAATTTACAGAAATATCGGCCACGTACTTTCTAAGATATTCCATAAAGAAGAAAAACCATTACAGGCCGTTACAGCGTTAGTAACGGCTGTAAACGGTAAACTAAAATATTGGCATCATCCGTGACCAATAATGACATACCTACAAATTTTCAGAAAGTTCGGCCACGAGCTTTAGGAAATATTCCAAAAGAAAAAAAACCGTTATGGGCCGTTATAGCCGTTAGTAACGGCTATAATGGGGTAAACTAAAACATCGGGCATCATCCGTAACCCATAATGAACACACGCTGCTAATTTTCACAAAGATCGGTCAAGTACTTTCTGAGATATTTCTATAAAGAAAAAAAAAAAGATACAGGCCGTTACAGCCGTTAGCGACGGCTGTAACGGTACACTAAAACATCGGGCATCATCGGTAACCAATAGTAAACATACCTACTAATTTTCACAAAGATCGGCCCAGTACTTTCTGAGATATTCCATGAAGAAAAAAAAAACCATTACAGGCCGTTACAGCCATTAGTAACGGCTATAACGGTAAACTAAAGCATCAGGCATTACTCGTCACCCATAATGAACATACCTGCTAATTTTCACAAAGATCGGCCCAGTACTTTCTGAGATATTCCATGAAGAAAAACAACCGTTACAGCCGGCAGTAACGGTATAACGGGTAAACTAAAGCATCGGGCATTATTCGTCACCCATAATGAACATACCTGCTAATTTTCACAAAGATCGGTCAAGTACTTTCTGAGATATTCCATGAAGAAGAAAAAACCGTTACAGGCCGTTACAGCCGGTAGTAACGGTATAACGGTGAACTAAAACATTGGGCATTATTCGTCACCCATAATGAACATACCTACAAATTTTCAGAAAGATCGGCCACGTGCTTTCTGAGATATTCTATAAAGAAGAAAAATCGTTACAGGCCGTTACAGCCGTTAATAACGGCTATAACGGGGTAACTAAAACATCGGACATCATCCGTGACCCATAATGAACACACCTGCTAAATATCACAAAGATCGGCCAAGTTCTTTCTGAGATATTCTATAAAAGAAAAAAAAAAACGATACAGGCCGTTACAGCCGTTAGCGACGGCTATAACGGTAAACTAAACAACAGGCATTATTCGTGACCATAATGAACATACCTACAAATTTTCAGAAAGATCGGCCAAGTACTTTCTGAGATATTCTATAAAGAAGAAGAAAAACCGTTACAGGCTGTTACAGCCGTCAGTAACGGCTATAACGGGGGTAAAACTAAAACATCGGGCATCATCCGAGACCCATAATGAACATACCTGCTGATTTTCACAATGATCGGCCAGGTACTATCTGAGATATTCCATAAAGAATAAAAACCGTTACAGCCGTTAGTAACGCCTGTAATGGTAAACTAAAACATTGGGCATCATCCGTGACTCATAATAAACATACCTACAAATTTTCAGAAAGATCGGCCAAGTACTTTTTGATACATTCTATAAAGAAGAAAAACCGTTACAGGCTGTTACAGCCGTTAGTAACGGCTATAACGGGGTAAACTAAAACACCGGGCATCATCCATGACCCATAATGAACATGCCTGTTAATTTTCGTAAAGTTCGGCCAAGTACTTTCTGAGATATTCCATGGAGAATAAAAACCATTACAGGCCGTTACAGCCGTTTGTAACGGCTGTAACGGTTAACTAAACATCGTGCATCGTGCATCATCCGTGTCCCATAATGAACATGCCTACAAATTTTCAGAAAGATCGGCCAAGTACTTTCTGAGATATTCTATAAAGAAGCAAAACCGTTAAAGGCCGTTAAAGCCGTTAGTAACGGCTATAACGGGGTAAACTAAAACATCAGGCATCATCCGTGACCCGTAATGAACATACGTACTAATTTTCACAAAGATCGGTCAAGTACTTTCTGGGATATTCCATGAAGAAAAATAACGGTCACAGGCTGTTACAACCGTTAGTAACGGCTATAACGGTAAACTAAAACATCGGGTATTATTCGTCACCCATAATGAACACACCTGCTAATTTTCACGAAGATCGGCCAAGTACTTTCTGAGATGTTCTATGAAGAAGAAGAACCGTTACAGGCCGTTACAGCCGTAACGACTGTTACGGTAGACTAAAACATCGGGCATTATTCGTGACCCATAATGAACATACCTACAAATTTTCACAAAGATCGGCCAAGTGCTTTCTGAGATATTCTATAAAGAAGAAAAACCGTTACAGGCTGTTACAGCCGTTAGTTACAGCTATGGCGAGGTAAACTAAAACATCGGGCATCATCCGTGACCCATAATGAACATACCTGTTAAATATCACAAAGATCGGCCTAGTACTTTCTGAGATATTCCATGGAGAAGAAAACCGTTACAGGCCGTTACAGCCGTTAGTAACGGCCATTAGTAACGGCTGTAACGGTAAAGTAAAACATACGGGATCATCCGTGACCGTAATGAACATACCTACAAATTTTCAGGAAGATCGGCCAAGTAGTTTTGTCTGGAGCGTGTGGAACACATTTTGACCACGGACGGATGGACACACAGACAGCATTTCTTCGTTCCCACTCTAAAGTACTCCATGCTCTTTAAGAACTGTGAGTAAAAAAGGGAAGCAAATAATATTAAAGCATATAAGCTATAACATCATCAGAGCAACGTACATTAAAAACTTAGAATTATACACGCAGAGAAACATAATCATCCTCTCCACTCTTTCCATACGATGTCTCCCCCTTACACTCTTCCCTTTCTCCAGCACACACAAACACACACACACACACAAACACACGCACGCACGCTCACAGACACACACACACACACACACACACACACACACACACACACACACACACACACACACATTATTCAGGATAACACATAACAGCAGCAACAACAAAAACAAGGAAACAATAACAACAAATAAGCAACAACAGTTGTGAAACCAGACAAGGTAGATATTAGTCAGGTAGGGAGTAAGTTAGGGCAGGAGAATAGAGGACGCTAAGGTTCAAGGTTCATACTTCCCCAGTAGTAACACAATGACACGTGCAGAGCAAGTCATTAGCGCGTCTGTACACGGGTCGGCGGTTGGTGCGGTATTAGTTGCACAAAGAGCTTAAAGTTCTCACGCAGAATCCAGCTTATGTAGGGTTCCACATGGTGTACAAAAACAACTGTCGAGTAACAGCCACAGAAGAGGACAAGGGGAGAAGGATGGGGGTGGAGTGGGGGAGTTCAGGGAGGGAAGGAGAGAAGTCTACTGGGACCTCTCTCTCTCTCTCTCTCTCTCTCTCTCTCTCTCTCTCTCTCTCTCTCATATTCAGGTTCTTCTTCTTCGCATGTTTTGGTTTTCCGTGAGTCGTTTGGTGTCACGGAGGAGGTGGAAGGAGACCTTTTCTCCAAGGGAATTGTGCAGAGCAGTGTTTCCTCTGCTGCAAACAATGCTCCAGGTCCTGTTCCACATTTTAACTATCTTCTGTACATACCCAACCTTTATCATTTCTGTCCTGGAACGTCAATGGTTTACGTTCAAAGTTAATATTTAATGACTTTTTGTTTTATGTTTCTTCTTTCGATTTTGTTTGCCTGGTGGAATTTTTTTTTTTAAAGGCTGGGATTCCAATTCATTCTTTCAATTGAAATGTGTTGTAAGCCATCTGTAAAATTCACTAGTAAAGGGAGAAACTCAGGGAGAATAATTTGTTTAATAAAAAAAAAGAGTTTTGTCCATTTGTATATCAACTGAACGTTAAGTATGAAAACATGCATGCTTTCATTCTCGACAAGCACGTATTTTGGAGTTCTTGTGACATTCTATATGTATGCTTGTATATTCCACCGGAAAGTTCTACATTCTATGGTTGATCAGGGGATTACAATACTTGAAGATTGCTTGACTGACTTATTACTAACACTAGATGATGTTTATGTTATTATCTGTGGTGATCTGAATAGCTGTGCTTCAACTCTTTCTCCGCCTCGACCAGTAAATGATAAAATACCTCATTTTGAAATAGCACTAAATATTCTAATCGTCACTCTCAAGATACACAAGTAAACACTTATGGAAAATTGTTGATTAATATGTGTACGGCCCTTGATCTAATTGTTCTCAATGGTTTATGTCATGGCGACCATGAATGTTGCTACACATACATTGGTGAAAATGGATGTAGCCATAATGATTATTTTATTTTGTCTGATGACTTTCATGACATCATTTGTGATTCGTGTGAAATGCATGTTTTTGACTGCATTGAATCTGACCATTGTCCTCTGATCTTGCCTTTTCGGTTCAGAATGTGTTTAATAGAAATGATGTTAAGGAGACATGAATTATTGAACAGTTTGTGTGGAATGAACAGAACAGTCAGGTCTTTTATGGTAAACTCTGTGAAGCGGGAAATCTCAGCAGACCAAAAAATGCCATAGATAAAATTAAGCACTGAAACTGTTTAATGATTGTAAAAGAACATGTGCCACATGCATGAAAAGAACAATAAAAATGGGCCAGACTAAACGTACAGAGGGATGGCTCGATGCAGAATGTCATCTTAACAAGAAAAAAGTGCGTACCTTGTTGAGAATATTTCGTAGAACTTTGGATAAGAATGATAAAAATGTGTATGTAAGGGCTAGGAGAGAATACAAAAAATGTTAGTTAGAAAGAAAAGAGTGTTTAATAATGGTAAATTAAAGGAGCTGGTGATATCTGCCCATAGTCAAAAAGATTTTGGAACTGTATGAAAAAAAATCAATAAAACGTAAAACCTGAAATAATATTCCATTGGAGGAATGGTTCCAACATTTTGAGTCCTTACTGAACAAAGATTTACCAAATCGATCTGATTACGTTCTACCAATACGGTAAATGAGTTCATTGACCGTCCTATTTCAAGAGATGAAGTTCTGCTTGCACTTAAAAAATTGATATCTGGCAAAGCTGCAGGTCCTGACGGAATTATTGGAGAAATTTGAATGCTCTGTGTGAACGAATCATAGACTTTTTTTGTCATGTTTTTTTTTAAAGCATTGCTTCAGAAGGGTATTTTTTTCCTAAGTCTTGGTTTGAGTCTTTAACCCTTCTACTATATTAAAATGGGATGTGAATGATGTGAATAATTACCGAGGTATTTCGTTGTCTTAGTGCTATTATCAACTCAAGACTCCAGGATTTGTAGAAGAATATAATATAACTGGCGGACACCAGGCTGGATTTAAACGTGGATACTCGACTGTTGATCATATGCATACAGTTTTTGCCTGTTTCTAAAGCAGTTTTCTTTTAACCACAAGTTATACGTAGCGTTTATTAATTTTGAAAAAAGCGTTTGGCTCGATCAATCGAAATTTACTGTGGCCTATATTGATGAAAACGGTATTAGTGGAAAATTGTTTAAATATAATCGTAGCATGTATAATGCAGTTAAAGCAAGAATAAGAAGTGGCAGTAAATTCATGGAATATATAGCGTGCACTAGAGGAGTAAAACAATATGTGTGCAGTCCTGTTTTATTTTCATTATTTATCAACGAACTTGCACCTGAAATAGTAGAAAACGGTAGGCATGGTTTACAAACGATCTTACAGAACTCTTTCTTTTATTACTAGCAGATGATGTATGTAGCTCTGCTCTCGGAGACTGTTGTTGGTCTGCAGAGACAACTAAATAATTTGAAATACTCAGCTGATACGTTAGATTTGAAGGTCAATTTCGATAAAAGCAAGATTATTGTCTTTAGGAAGGGAGGATACGTGGCTGCAACCGAGAGATGGCTGGGCTGGATGATGGCATTGTCATGCCTGTTGTAAACGTTTATAAATATCTGGGCATATTTTTTTTGCTGCAGCATGTAAAGACCTTTTTAGTAAAGCTAGAAGCGTGTTATGTGTTACGGAGAATTTTTTGCATTACATAAAAATTCCTTAGAAGTGTTTGTCAAAATTTTTGATGTACAGACACAACCCATTGTACTGTATGGTTTAGAGCTATGGGGTTTAGATAAGAATGCTGTGGTTCATTGTGAATCGGTTCATTTGACTGGGTTAAACAAGTTTTGTGTGTAGAACTTAGAACGCCAAATGATTTCATATACAGAGAGACAAATAGGTATCGACAGTAGATGGAAGCATGGGAAAGTCATATTCAATCAAGTAACAGATTTGATGTGTACATAGTTTACAGTTCCTCACATTTAGTTACGAATTAACTTATGTTTAATATGAACATGCACTTAAGATTTACTTTCACTAGATTTAGATTTGGACTCTGAGATTAAGGTACATGCTAATCGCTACAAAAATGCAAGTTATAGTGAGTTGCTCTGTCCCCTTTGTAAAGAATCAGTCGAAGATGAAGTTCGTTTTGTCCTGCAGTGCCCTGCTTATAGTAATCTTCGTTTGCAGCTAATATCTACAAAATTTTATAATCAGCCATGTATGTTTCGTTTTTCCTTACTGATATCATCAGAAAAAGACAGCGTGAATCGCAGTTTAGTTCTTTTCATATATATATATATATATATATATATATATATATATATCACAAATAAAATTAGAGAGCCGGCAAGAACTCTAAAAGTGCTCAACCGAAAAGGGAGCGACATAAGTTTAAAAGTATGATTAAAAAAGGAGATTAAAAACCAACAAAATTGTTTCGAACTATTGCTCTCGTCAGGGTATTCAGTTTGGGCACGCTACCGGTGTTATATACTGTGTGTGCAAGCGTGAGTTCTGCATGTGTTTCACGTGGCCTGTAGCTTTTTACAATTTTGATTTTTTTGGGTGCGTTCAGGGAGGGTGTGTTAAGGAATGGTGTGTGTTAACAAGGATTTCCATTTGTGCCTGCAATTGTTTATGATCTCTACTTTTGAATTCAGAGTTGCTAGATGAGGTTTGCATAATACCAGCCACTTTTCTGTAGAGCACAGGTTGCATTTTTTAGAGATATTATTGTATGGTGTTGCTCTTTTTATAATTTTCCATGATATATTGTAGTCTGTTTTTTATCTTTAAGTTTCCAAATGTGTTTACTTAGTTCTGTTCGGTTTTTATATTTTTCATTTTTAAAAGGACTGTTTATGGTTTGCATATCTGGTTTTAAAATGGTTTGCAGTAATCCCTATGTATGTTTCTTTGTCACTATCTGTTGTTACTGTGGCTTGGTATACAATATTATTGTAAAGGCATTTATTATTCAGGGGGCATTGATCTTTTTTAGTGCAGTTACAAGATGTCCTTTTGTTACCCTTTTTGGCTGTGTTGCCTTTAGTTTTGTTAGATGAGTCAATTATGTTTTTGAGGTTGGGCATACATGAATATGATAGCTTGATGGTATTTTTATTGAATATTTTAGATAGTACATGTTCTTTTGGAAATGGTGTTATAAGAATTTTAAAGAATTCTTTTCCTACGTTAGTCTTTATTCTTCCATCATATGGGGGATTATACCATATGATCTTCCTTTTCCTGTTTTTCTTATTACTGTTCATATTATTATCTGGGTTATATTGTAATTTGTAGTTGTAGCCACTTTTTTTCAGCGCCTCTTGGTATTCAACTGCTGCACTGTTGAATACTTTCTCGTTGCATGACAGGTTAGATAGTCTTTTGTTTATGCCATTGGGTATGGTTTTTAGGATAGAATGTGGATGGTTACTTTTGATGTCTACGTAGATGGGTATGTCATTAGGTTTTTTATATCGTTTGTATACATGGTCATTAAGGTCTCATGTTATGTCTAGGTAGTTTACTACTTTCTTGTTGGCTTCTACTGTGATTTTTAAGTTATGGCTTTGGAAGATTTTACGAAGTTCTTTTTTCTTATTTTCAATGGTTTTTGGTTTATTGTTTAGCGCGGCGAGGCCGTCGTCTCTGTACAAACCAACTGTTTACCAAGTGTTTTCTGTATATTGAATAACATGAATAGTCCAACTAGTTCACATGTTTCAGCACCATCATATGAACCCATTGTGACATCAAATGTGGAAGTTTTGCTGTTTTTTTTTATCCAAGTATTATTACTGCTGTGTAGTAGGGTTTTCTTCTTAGTGTGGAAGATGATTTCCATCTCAGTCTCTGTTATGTTTGTGTATTTGTTAGCAAATTTTAAAGCTTTGGTAAGCTATTCCTCATCTATAGATGGATAAAAATCCACTATGTCAAAAGTGATAAACACTGTGTTTTTTCTGTTTGTTAAGTTAAGGAACTTAACAAACCATTGGATAACTTCATAGCTAGCTATTTTTCCATAGGTTGTATTCAGTGTTTGTTTTTATGTCCTCTATAGCTTTTTCCAGAATTTTTGTTGTTGTTGTTGTTGCTTATTTTGCCTAATTCAGACTGAGATGGGTTTATTAATCTACATGTTGGGTTGTTGGGGAAATTAGGTTTGTGATCTTTAAGTGTTATAAAAGCTTCTTTTATTGCTATTGTTTCTATCCTATCACTTAGATCCATACGGTGCACAAGTTCTTTTTCACAAATGCTGTCATATGTGGTTTTATCAGGTTTTTCGTAATTTTTCTGAATATTTTTGTTGAGGAGTTGAGAGTATTCATTAGGTTCCATTTTATAGAAATTGCTTATCAGCTTTACGAATATTTTTTTTGTCATTTTGAATTTGTTTTATTTCATTTTTTAAAATTTCGTTTGGAAATTGTCGTATGATTTTCTGAATTCAATGTTGGCTATTATTAAAACCACATATGACAGCATTTGTCTATATATATATATATATATATATATATATATATATATATATATATATATAATAAACTAATAAATTCCAAGGATAAGTACCGAGCACCATTCCAGCAACTTACAGAGCAGCTTGGTGTTGCAATGACTTCAAGAAATATTGAATTATAAACAAAGCTTGCTCTTATACCTTAGATTGTAGAAACGGAGGGGTGATAAGCCTTCATATCTGCAGTGGTAGATAATTATGCCTTACTAACAGTATGTGATTGAGTGGGTGAATGGGGAATAATAATGCTTCTCAAAATGAACCTTCAGCAAGCTTATAGTCTCCAAAAGGGGAGACAATCTCCAATTGGGATGAAGCTCACTAACATATAACTCCTGGTCAGATACCGTATTTTCGAAACCTGACTTTCTCCTCAGTGACCGCGGAAAGTGGTAATTCGACTCCTCTGCCTTTTCGCTTTTAAGAAGAATGCTATCCCAGAAAAAGGCTGGTGTGCAATACCATAGTAGTATGTTTGTTGTTGAGTTTTCGAAAAACCAACCAAAGGTGCCACCTAAGAAGCAAAAGAAAATCATGAAAAACAGCTACATTTTCTCGTGAAAAGTAGAAAATATAAAAAAGATAACCTCTTAAGACACAAGTGCTGAGGGCCAGTTCTTGGAATGAATCCGCAAGGGACGATTATATATATATATTATTATATTGTAGCATTATATTGTTTGGTCAATCAGTGGGTGATCGCATCTCTTAGGAGATCCAAGGAAAGGTTTCAGCACAATTCTTAGCCGCTGACAATGCTTGGGTTATTGAACAGCAGAGCTGACCACTCAGACTGTTCCATATCTTTTGATCTCCCTTGCATCCTTAAGTGGATCCTCAAGCATAGGCTCAAGATTGTCTCTTACATTTTATAGTATTTGCGTAATGTTTTTAGTTTTCAACAACTTTTTTCCTCTCCACACTCTCGTTTTGTTTAATTCTACCTTTCGCTGGCTGCTCTGGGGGTGCTGTTGGGTTCTTTTTCGAACCCTTGGCGGTCGGAACACCACAGAATTATGAACTGTGGTGTGTCTCTATCTGATGCCAAGAGCACAGACACAGTCAGCCGTGTCTCCCTGATGAGTCCGATCCAGCGGACGAAAGGCCTCGGAGCAGGCGATACACATATATCTGCCTGCGAGAGAGATTGCAATAGTTTCCTCATGCAGCTAGTGAAGGGTTTTCTTATTTATGATATACATTTTCCCATTTATTTCATTTTTTTTTGTTTCCCCTCAATTTTAAATCTTTGCCAAGTCATTACTATAATGATGGAAGAACTGTTAACCTGCACTTGTTTTCCCCCACTACTTAATTGTTCAGCATTATATATATATATATATATATATATATATATATATATATATATATATATAGATATATAGATAGATAGATAGATAGAATACTACTAAAACGCCTAATAATTTTTTTTTTTAAGTGCTCAACCCCTTGGGGAGCAACATCTGTTAAAATAGTATGGTAAAAGGAAGTTTAAAAATCAACAGATCTGTTTCGAGCGCTGGCTCTCCTCAGGATGGTTTTGGGTCGCCTACTGCCGGTGTTATATGGCCTAATGTCACTGTTTGCACGTGCGAATTGGCTGCACGTGTTGTTGGGTTTTTCAGGTTGTTTACAGTTCAGGGTGCGTTTGCTGACAACGATTTCCATTTGTGCCTGCAGTTGTTTACTATTTCTACTTTAGTATTTAGGGTTGCTAAGTATGGTTTGCATAGTATTAACCATTTTTCTGTTGAACATAGGTTGCATCTTTTTGAAATGTTATTGTATGGTGATGCCCTTTTTATGATTTTCCAGGATATGTTATAGTTTATTTTTTTGTCTTTAAGCCTCCAAATATATTTGCTCAGTTCTGTTTGGTTTTTGTATTTTTCTTTGTTGAATGACTGTTTATGGTTTGCATATCTGGTTTTGAAGTGATTTTCAGTGATCCCTATGTATGTTTCTTTTTCATTTTCTGATGTCACAGTGGCTTGGTATACATGTTGTTATAGAGGCATTTGTTGCTTAAGGGACACTGTTCTTTTGTAGTACAATTGCAGGATTTCCTTTCTTCACCCTTCTTTGCTGTGTTGCTTTTCATTTTGTTGGATGAATCAATTATATTTTTAAGGTTAGGCATGCATGAATATGATAGTTTGATGGTGTTCTTGTTGAATATTTTGGACAATTTGTGTTCTTTTGGGAAGGATGCTGTCAAAATTTAAAAAATTCTTTCCCTACGTTTGTTTTTACTCGTCCATCATATGGAGGGTTTTCATTAGGCCACAGTGTTCAACTTGAGGAGCTATTATCAAGAATACTACAAAAAAACGCCTAATAAAATTCTTTTTAAGTGCTCAACCCCTTGGGGAGCAACATCTGTTAAAATAGTATGGTAAAGGGAAGTTTTAAAAGTATGGTAAAAGGAAGTTTTAAAATCAACAGATGTTGCTCCCCGAGGGGTTGAGCATTTAAAAAAAAATTTATTAGGCGTTTTAGTAGTATTCTTGATAATAGCTCCTCAAGTTGAGCACTGTGGCCTAATGAATTTCAAAATGGAGGAAATCAATTTTAGACAATCAACAAAAAATATACCATTCTCCAAATCAGCAATTCTACTTAAAAAGATTAATAGAACAAACTGAAAAATTCGTACGAAACATGAGATGGAAAGCGTTTTTCTTCCTGAACCCAAATGCAAAAAAAAGAGGACAAAAACACATATGGCTTCAAATCATGGCGATCTCCACCGGCCATAGATGAAATGAAAATCTTTTGAGGATAAAATGAAAAGAATGATAGCCAACATAGAATTAAAAAAATCAAACAACGATTTCCAAACATCATTAAAAAATGAAATAAAACAAATACAAAATGACAAAAAAAATATTCGTGAAGGCTGACAAAACCAGTAATTACTACAAAATGGAACCAAACGAGTACTCACAACTTCTTGATAAAAACATTCAGAAAAACTACAAAAAAAAGTTGATAAAACCATACACAACAACATCCGAAAAAAAGAAAAAGAACTCGTACACCACATGGATCTAGGTGACAGGGTAGAAACAACAGCAATAAAAGAAGCTTTCATAACTCTTAAAGACCATAAACCCAATTTCACAACAACCCAACACGTAGACTAATAAACACATCTAAATCTGAACTGGGCAAAATAAGTAAGAAAATCCTAGAAAAAGCCATAAAAACATAAAATCAAACACGGAATACAACCTCTGGAAGAACACATATGAGTTTATCCAATGGTTCAAAAATCTTAACAAACAGAAGAACACACAGTATTCATCACATTCGACAAAGTAGATTTCTACCCATCCATAGATGAAGAGCTACTCATTAAAGCTCTGAAATTTGCTAATAAACACACAGACATAACAGGGTCAGAAATGGAAATCATTCTCCACACACCAAGAAAACTTTACTCTACAGCAGAAATGAAACAAACATGGATCAAGAAAACGAACAGAAACTCAACATTTGATGTGACCATGGGATCGTATGACGGTGCCGAAACATACGAACTGGTCGGACTGTTCATGTTATCCAACATCCAAAAACAACTCGGAAAGCAAGCCGGACTATACAGAGACGACGGCCTCGCCGCGCTAAACAACAATCCAAGAACCATCGAAAACAAGAAAAAAGAACTATGCAAAATTTTCCAAAACCATAACCTAAAAATCACCATCGAAGCAAACAAAAAGGTAGTGAACTACTTAGACATAACACTTGACCTCAACAACTACATATATAAACCATACAAGAAACCTAATGACACTCCCATTTATGTAAAACATCAATAGCAACCACCCCACCATCTATACTAAAAACCATACCCAATGGCATAAACAAGAGATTATCTAATCTGTCACATAATGAAAGAGTATTATTCAACACGCAGCAGCAGAATACCAAGAGGCATTGCAAAAAAGTGGTTACAGCTACAAACTACAATACAACCCAGATAACAACATGAACAAAAACAAAAAAAAGCAGGAAAAGGAAAATCACATGGTACAACCCTCCATATGATGGACGAGTAAAAACAAACGTAGGGAAAGAATTTTTTAAAATTTTGACAGCATCTTTCCCAAAAGAACACAAATTGTCCAAAATATTCAACAAGAACACCATCAAACTATCATATTCATGCATGCCTACCTTAAAAATATAATTGATTCATCCAACAAAATGAAAAGCAACACAGCAAAGAAGGGTGAAGAAAGGAAATCCTGCAATTGTACTACAAAAGAACAGTGTCCTTTAAGCAACAAATGTCTCTATAACAACATTGTATACCAAGCCACTGTGACATCAGAAAATGAAAAAGAAACATACATAGGGATCACTGAAAATCACTTCAAAACCAGATATGCAAACCATAAACAGTCAACAAAGAAAAATACAAAAACCAAACAGAACTGAGCAAATATATTTGGAGACTTAAAGACAAAAAAAAATAAACTATAACATATCCTGGAAAATCATAAAAAGGGCATCACCATACAATAACATTTCAAAAAGATGCAACCTATGTTCAACAGAAAAATGGTTAATACTATGCAAACCATACTTAGCAACCCTAAATACTAAAGTAGAAATAGTAAACACTGCAGGCACAAATGGAAATCGTTGTCAGCAAACGCACCCTGAACTGTAAACAACTGAAAAACCCAACAACACGTGCAGCCAATTCGCACGTGCGAACAGTGACATTAGGCCATATAACACCAGCAGTAGGCGACCCAAAACCATCCTGAGGTGAGCCAGCGCTCGAAACAGATCTGTTGATTTTAAAACTTCCTTTACCATACTATTTTAACACACACACACACACACACACACACACACACACACACACACACACATATATATATATATATATATATATAAAAGCTTTCCAGTCTAGAGAAACATTGTTTTCTTGATTGACTGCATTTTGTAATTGTAAGGACTCTTGATACTGTTGCCTTACTAATAATTTTCTTGTGATATTGTTATCGCCCCTTTCATATGGGGCTATGGCCTTAAATGATTTAATTGTCTAAATCCGAATCTCTCTGTTTCTCTCTCTTTCACTCTCTCTCTCTCTCTCTCACCCTCTCTCTCTCTCTCTTCTCGTGCGCGCGCGCTTATGTGCGTGTGCGTGTGTATTGGTGCTCGCGCGCGCGCGCGCGCGCGCGCGTGTGTGTGTATGTGTGTGTGTGAACGGGTGGGTGTTTGATTCGTTGATCTTTTTCGTAACAACTACTGGGTAATTGTAACATCACAAGAGAAAATTTTTGCATTTGTTTCCTTTTAAGTAGCTTTTGTGTGCCACTGTTGCTAGATTTTATTCATGACACTCCCTTGCTTTTTGCTGATGGCAGTAAAATTGTCAGTGTCAGTATCAGTGTCAGTGTCCTCCTCCCCCCCCCCCCCCCCCCCCTCTGTCTCTCTCTCTCTCTTTCTGACTCCTTCCGCCTAGGCCATGGGGGACTACAACATTTTCTTTTTGGATTAGTCATATATCATCTCTGTGCTTCCGAGCTGAATATTCGAGGTATTGTTTCTGTCTCAAGTTCCAGACTGAACTTGTAGAGATTTGAATTGCTTCAGATGAAGAAAGAGGATCATCACAATTCAAAACATCTTATGTATTTTTTTTCAGCTTTCTTGGCATTAAAAAAGTCAGGTAAATCATTGCCACGTAAACTGGAGTGTCCTGGAACCTATAACGAAGTTATATCGGTACCCTGCGTTATCAACAACAACAACAACAAAATCAGGTATGAGAAATTGCCCTGTGGGTTGGGCATAGAATAGACCCACTGCCCTTCCATGCATGTCGTAAGAGACGACTAAGGCAGGACCACCTCGCCCCGAGGATAAAGGGTTTGCATAGGATTAGCAACCCTACCTGTAAAAAAGACGAGTTACAGAAGCATCAACAACAACGAACCAAAATTTACCTGGACAAGGAAGGGACTCCATCCCAGAGACTTATGACGCAGTGTAGTGAAAGCCAAAAGGAAGCTGCAAAGCTGACTCCCCTTCCAACACCCAGGACAACAACGACATGGAACATCACGACGATGTACGAAACAGGAAAAACCATCCAAGGCGCGAGAGAAATGAAAAACAACAAGACCGGAGTGCTGGGACTGAGTGAGACAAGGTGGCTACAATCAGGACAGCTGAGACTTTCATCTGGAGAACAGCTGCTGTACTCGGATGGAGCCCCCGCACTGAGGGTGTGGCCTTGATGCTGGCACCGGAGGCACAAGGGGCACTCATCGGATGGGAACCTGTCAACTCCCGCATCATCGCAGGCAAGTTTACCACGAAGAAGAATGACATCAGGCTGAACATCATCCAGTGCTATACTCCCACCAATGATGTGGAAGAAGAGAAGAAAGATGACTTCTATCAGCAACTACAGACAGTGATAGACAACAGAGGAGCAAAGGATATAACCATACTGATGGGAGATTTTAACGCCAAGATCGGAACGGACAACACAGGCTATGAAGACATCATGGGGACACACGGACTGGGACAGATGAGCGAAAATGGGAGTGCTTTGTAGACCTGTGCGCCCTGAACCAGCTGGTGATAGGAGGAAACATCTTCCCACACAAGCGCATCCACTAAGCCACATGGAGATCCCCGAACCACGAAACGGAGAAACCAGATTGACCACATCTGCATTAGCCGCAAATTCAGGAGATCATCATGGCAGGATGTACGAGTGATGAGAGGTGCTGACGTGTCATCAGACCACCACCTTCTTTTAACAACAGTGAGACTTCGCCTCAAGATATTCACCAACGTAACAACACACGGACATGGTACAATGTCGGACTGCTCATAAACAGGGACACACAAGCAGCATTCCAGATCAGCCTTTCCAACAGGTTCCAGCCGCTACAAGAGCTGATGAAAGACGGTGAGACAGACATCGAGACACACAGTGGGAACACTGCAAGAAGCTCTGGCATGACACATGTGAAGAGATCATTGGCAAGAAGAAGACCCAGCACAAGGAATGGATCTCTGCCGACACCACAAGCTGGAAACAAGGAGAGAGAAGAAAGCTTTGCTGAACACGAGCCGAACATGAGCAACTAAGGCAAAGGCACAGGAAGAGCACACAGCAGCGAACAGAGAAGTAAAGAAGAGCATCAAGAAGGACAAGAGGGACTACTTTGACGACCTGGCCATCAAACAGAGGCAGCAGCTGGACAGGGGAATCTGAAGGACCTGTACCTGGTGACCAAGAAGCGGACGGGTAAGTTCCAGCAGACAGACAAGCCAGTGAAGGACAAGAACGGAAACCCATTGACAACAACCGAGGAACAGCTGAAACGATGGGCAGAACACTTCAAGGAGCTGCTGAACTGCCCTGCCCCTGACGCACCACCAGACATCCCACCCAAAGTCAGAACCGCCCATCAGCTGCGACAAACCCTCAAAGGCAGAGATCAAGAAGGCCATCATGACTCTGAAAAATGGGAAGGCTGCAGGGCCGGACGAGATACCAGCAGAAGCCATCAAAGCAGACACAGAGACAGCTGTCAACATGCTATACAGCCTCTTCAACAAAGTCTAGGAGAAGGAGGAGGTACCGGTCCAGTGGATAGAAGGAATCATCTCAAGCTGTCGAAGAAAGAAGACCTCAGGGACTGCAGCAACTACCGAGGGATCATGCTCCTGTCAACACCAGGCAAGGTTCTCAACAGGGTTCTACTGGAGAGAATGAAAGAGGCTGTCGACCCCAAGCTATGAGACCAGCAGGCAGGCTTCCGGCGGAACAAATCATGTGCTGACCAGATCACCAGCTTGCGCATCATCGTGGAGCAGTCGCTGGATTGAGTTTCGAGGTGAAGACCGAAGTTCGGCAAGGGTGCCTGCTGTCGCCGTTCCTCTTCCTCCTGGTCATTGACTGGATCATGAAGACCACTACAACAGGCAGGAACAACGGTATACAGTGGACACTCTGGACGCAGCTCGACGACTTTGATTTCGCTGACGACCTGGCGGTCCTGTCACACAGCCACAGCCAGATGCAGGACAAGACCACTCGCTTGGAGACCACATCAGCTGGGACAGGGCTCAAAATTAACCGGAAGAAGACCGAGCTGACGAAAATCAGCATCACTGCCAACACATCAGTCACAGTTGGTGGAGAGCCCATCAGTGAGGTGGAGTCTTTTGTCTGCCTGGGAAGTGTGGTTGACCAACAGGGAGGCATGGACAGAGACGTCACAGCCAGAATCGGCAAGGCAAGAGCAGCTTTCGTCATGCTCAAGAACACCTAGGCATCTGGAGGAATCAGCATAAGAACCAAACTCCGCATCTTCAACTCCAATGTGAAATCAATTCTGCTCTACGGATGCGAGACATGGCGGACAACACAGACGATGCAACAAAAGATTCAGACATTCTTCAACACCTGTCTGAGGCGCATCTACAAATCCGATGGCAGGACAAAACCGAAGCGAAGATCTGTGGGAGCATGCGGAACAGGAACCAGTGGCCAAAGATACTGCGAAGGAAGTGGGGCTGGATCAGACACGCCCTCAGGAAGCCAGTATCCAGCACCACACGCCAAACCCTGACCTGGAACCTGCAGGGAATGAGAAAGAGAGGCTGGCCTCGCAACAGCTGGAGGCGAGATACTGAGGCGGAGTTGAAACAACAAGGGACCAACTGGACTGGAATGATCAGAACAGCCCAGAACAGAGTGCGATGGCGAAGGGTCGTCGACGGCCTATGCTCCACCGGGAGCAATGGGCATAATGAACGAATGAAAATGAGAAATAAAGTCTCACATACCATATATGAACTACTACATTTCGATTGATAATGTAGAGCTGTAAGCGCTGATTTTGAATCCGATACACTAAGTATTTCATAAGTAAAACAGGCATGTCAAGAATAAAATCTATTGCTTTCAAAATGGCAAATAACTCTGCTGAAAATATAGAGCATCCTTTTGTACATTGGAATCTCTTTCTAATATTGAGCGCTGGCATTACAAAAGAAGTCCCAACATCAGAAGTTTCTAAAACAGGACCATTCGTAAAAATGTGTAAATAAGAATTTGAAGTCTTTGGCACAGGATGGCAACAACAGAGGATTATCGTGTTAACTAAAATCTCCGTAAGCGTAGATGATATTAGCCTGCAGTGCTAGACAAGAGGGATGTGAACAACCTGGGAGGACGGCAACACCATCAGGAGACGGGTTACAGTTCTGAAACAATGGGGAAACATAATCACCGAACAACCTGTACGCCGCTCTGTCACGGATCTCTATTGAAATATAGGTACAGCAAGTATAGCCATGACTGAATGTGGGATTGTTCTTGCTCTCATTGTAAAATTACAGGTGCACGTTAACCTGTGTTCATTTAGGGGTAACACTCCAGCCTCCTTGAACGTCAGCTCAGTTCAAGCCCATCAGGGAAGTCCTAATGTAATTCTAAAAGCTAACGAGTCAATACTGGCTGGTTTATGTAAATCTCTCTCTTGAGGCTGTAAAAAAAGTACTTCTTGGCCGTACGACAGAATTGAATGAACTAGCTAGCCCTGAAGCAACATGGACAAGATTAGACCCACAGTTAATGAAAACTATGCCAGAAAGCACACGTAATAAAGTTATTTTTCCTACGCCTTCGCTACAGGGCATTAATGTTTACTAAAAAACAAAAGTTATCGTGGAAGACAATACCGAAAAACATAACTTGCTTGCTTGGGTATATCAAAGTTTTATCAACCCTTATTGTGGCAGTTTCTCTGCCTGCACACGCAATAGTTTTCTTTGAAAAGACAACAAAAACAGTTTTTGTGAGCAGACACATCGAACCCATTTGATTTCATGTAATGAAACATACTGTCATCCAATTCTTCAACTGTTCAATTATGTTATTTCTTTTTTTTTTTTTCAATTTTGGAACAATTGCATTTTACATTTTTATACAGGGCAACGTCATCCGCATACAGAGCTGATATGATATCGTAAAGCATTGCGCGAAAAGTGTGTTGAAGCCATCACACTCTCTAGGGGAACACCCATGTTAATAGTCTTAGAACTCCATGTAGATTGACTTGGATAGTTCCGTCCGATAAGAGACATTTGTGCTTGTACAAAACATTAGAGTCCCATACGGAATCAAAGGCTCTGTGAACATGAAAAAAAAAACATTGCAAGGGTCGAGTGACGTTTGACTGGGGCTTTTTTTTACATGTGATGATACATGAACAGTATACACATACATACATACATACATACATACATACATACATACATACATACATACATACATACATACATACGTACGTACGTACGTACGTACGTACGTACATACATACATACACATACATACGTTCATACAAACATACATGCATACATACACACACAGAGAAATGGATAGACAGAAAGACATGCATACAGATAGACGGATAGACAGACAGATAGACATAGACGGATAGACAGACAGACAGACAGACAGAGAGAGATAGACAACAGTTGGAAACACACACACACACACACACACACACACACACACACACACACACACACACACACATACAGAGAGAGAGACAGAGACAGACAGAGAGAGAGAGAGAGAGAGAGAGAGAGAGTCCCCTTTGAAGCGTGGTTTTATCTGCAAGTGAGATAAACGAGCAGATAGAACGAACGAACGAATGAACGAACGAAAAATTCTATTTAACCAGGGTAATGAGATAAGCCATACAAATGCTTTTTTTCCATCCAGCCCTGAAAAAGAGACAGACAAGGAGTCAGATACATACATACATTTATGGATATATATGCATACGTACGTACGTACATACATACATTCATATGTACGTATATGCATAAATACATACATACACACATGAATGCATCCATGCATGCACACATCGATCCATCAATACATACACATATACATACATACACATACATACAAATGTAAATACATACACATATCAATTACTTTAATGCATCAACTTGTCAAATCAACAACAATGCACAGTAGTCCAGATTGCAGGCGCATCAATAAACGTATCTTTCACATTCTCTCTCTCTCTCTCTCTCTCTCTCTCTCTCTCTCCCCTCCCCTCCCCCCCCCCCCCCTTCCACCCCCCCCCCCTCTTTCTCTCTCTGTCCCCACGTCCTTTCTCTCTCCGGCTGGCTCCAGATCTTTGTCTGTCAGTGCTTAAGCTGATACTATTTAAGGCACAGTTTTGAAAGTCAACATCTGTCAGTTTCAATGCTGGTTCATGAGGTGATTCCGCCTTGACCAAACACGCCTAGACCCATCATGACAGACATGCTCAAGTATTTTGCGAGTTGTTGTTTACATTTTGTTATGGGCAGTCCTAACATTGAAAGTCCTGAAACCACTCTTTTATGAACTATGCCTAGTGAACCTATTACAAGAACAACCACTTTCGTGCTAAATCCGGCATCACTAAGAGCATAGCAAAGAGGCATGTACTTTTGAAATTTGCCCTCATAGCATGTTTGTATGAATGCGTCAAATGGGTTTGAAATCTCGATGACGAATGCCACCGAGTTTCGATGGTCGATGATGCATAGATCAGGTTTCAGCCTTGGCAGATCTTCAACACCGTTTATAGAGACAGGCCTATTTTGAAAAACATCCACAAAATCCGTGGCAATGCATTTCTGTAGCTCCTTTCTGATGATCTCAACGCATCTGTCGTGTCTTTGTGTGTAGAGGCCCCTCAGTTGACGACATCCATTCAAGGCATGGGAATTTGTGTCAGAACGAAACACGCACAAAGCACACTCTCTCCGGTAAGTATCAGGATAGTAGATGTTGTTCACTGCATTGGTCTCCAGCAGCTGTAGACGTCCCTTGTTGATGAACCTGGTTATTTGGTCATTGACGTTGGTGTTGGTGAGGGTGTCCTATGGAGTGGGTCATTGCCGCATCCGGAATTGCAACCCGGATGATTCTCCCTTGTTGTTGCAGCTGCTGAAAATGGTGCGTATCCTTGTCCATTGCATTCTTTTGATTGCGCTGTACAATTGTTTAGAATTACTGTAGCGCATTTGAACTACTCCATCCTCAGAAGCTGGGAGTACTACTCCGAAACTGTCGCTGTTTTCATCGAATTCCAGCCTTAGATCCAGTCGCACACACAGCTCATGGAGCTCAACGAAGGAAGACCGTGACCAGTGACCTTACTGCCTTTCCTTAACTTCCCTTCGGAGTCTGTGGCATATCCTCATCTGCGTGAGGCACTTTTCTCTTTTCCATGTGGAGATGGAAACTGTTGCGCGCTACCATTCTGACATGTTGGTCATCACTGTTGAGAACAGAGATCAGGAATGAGATGCGTTTGGCGTAGTACATGGTACTTGGTTTCAACAGACCAAGGCCGCCTTGTTTTCGGGGAAGGAACATGTGCGCTCGATTGGTAGAAGAATTTAGCTTGAGATGAATATATACATACATACATACATGCATACATGCATACACACATGAGAGAGAGAGAGAGAGAGAGAGAGAGAGAGAGAGAGAGAGAGAGAGAGAGAGAGAGAGAGAGAAGAAGTGAAGGACATTGACAGCAACAGCAGAATGTCAAAGGATCCACCCAATTCACCCTGAAGACGTACCATAAACAGAAACTTCTGTGACTCCAAGACACCTCAGCCGACAAAAATGCGTAGTTCAATTCTTCTTTCTTTACTCTTCTTTTCCTTTACAAATTTTTACATTGTTTCCTTCTTCGTGTGTGTTTTTTCACTGTGTCTTTTCCCTCTTTTATCACCGTTCCTTTCATGTGAATATTTCTATTCAGCCGTGACCTTTTCTGTCAGTTTCACGCTCTTTTCTTCTAATTTCACGTTCCTTTCTTCTAATTTCACGTTCTTTTCTTCTAATTTCAAGTTCATTGAATCGAACTTCCCCTTCTCAAGTCAGTTGTCTTTTATCTGTGTAAAAACAAGAAATAAGTACTATGTAAACCTGCTAGTAGCACCCACTCTTCGCTTGTGCTTTTGTAAAGTCGGATCTCATTGTGCCTCCATAGAAGCAAAGATATAATCCCACTCAGCACTTTTTTTTTCAACGACGTCCAAACCTCTTTTGAAATCCAGTGAACAGCATCAACTGATAACAAAAGCCAACCTTAAGCCCCTCACAAAGCTTACGCACAGCATCTACAAAGTCCCTGCTACAAGGCATCTCCTGTGCAACTTTGTCGACCTTAGTTCACAAAAAGAATGCTATCAAACATCGATCAATTACCCTATCACCGATAACTCGACTCCATCTTTCAGCCCACCACGTGTCCCACAAAACCCCCTATTCTTCCGGTTTCTGGGCCCAGCGAGGGTGGTGAAAACAAAGAGGTAGAGGCAGAGGATAAGTATTTCTCCTCGCTTTCTCACTGTTAGGCTGTGTGAGTCCCGTACCCTTGTGCAAGTTCATTTCCGAACACAACAACAATCATCGGGTGCCAGGATAGAACTGTTCAATAGGC
>JADBJO010001908.1:289640-297140 GCA_016801955.1 Conus betulinus | reverse complement strand
TCACGAAAGAAATGCCACTTAATGTTGTGAGGGAAAGGTGTAATAAACATATTATCAAAGAGAATTGCATGCAAGACTAGAAATAATTCAAAATAACACCTTGACATAACTAAACGAACACAGATAAATCAGTAAGCATCTCTTCATGAACTGTGCATACAGAGTGAGTGAAAACAAAAGACAAAAAGTTGAGTATTTTAAGTGGCGTTTTAAATGAAACAAACAGAGAACTATTTGGCTTGCAAACCCATACATATCTCAACCATATACCCCAACAAGTTAAAGCAAGGGTAGATTATGGTCTTCGGATATGGTCTTCTACTTGATCACAACAGGAATACAAATCTTACCTACAGAGTAGGTAACACACGGCAGAGCTTTAAGTGATTATCTAAGTTGATGTCTTTTATAAACTGTGATATTCCAAAACAAACTGAAAGTGGCCTTCGAAATAATCATAGACTGCGAAACAATCATAGACTGCATATGATAAAACTCCTCTTTGAATAAATATGTCATTTATGTTACTGGGACGATGAGTTCACATGTTCTTTACATACAGCAGCATCATTGATGAATCGGAACCTGGCTAATAGCCGACAGAACAAAGCAGTAACTTGCTTAACAAAAAGAAAAAACAACAGTGAATATGTTAGACAACACCTGCAGTGACGAATGAAGATGAACAATGATGAACATGAAGATGATGACCATGGCCATGGACAATGAGATGAATATGGTTTGTGGTGACAGAAACAACTCATGCATGATCCGATGAACGAAAAATGGATGACACATAAGCATGCAGACACGTCGTTACGTCAACGAAACATAAGGATCCTTAACACGACACAACACGACGATGAATGCGCATATTCACAAGGATGATCGCTTGCGCTGTGTACACGAAATGCGACCAGATGTGTAACGTGACGCTAATAAACGATGTGGAGCAAAAAGAGACCGAAAGCAGCTCCAACAATAGTTGAATGGATACCTTTTGCAAAACCTGCTCATCAGTGTGCACCCCCGCATTAAATTAACAGATAATCCGAGAAAAAATTAAAAGTATGGATAAAGTTGTGAGTTGGTCCGTGCGAATGTGAGAAGTCACATCGTTCTGACATCGAAAAGTACGTAAGCGTAAAGACGAACGCGCAGTCGCTCCGAAACAAAAATAAGCCGCAGAGGTAGAAGGAAAAATTGTCCGCTGATTCAGCAGCAGTTCCTGAAACACTCAAAAAACGTGTTAATATCCAAACATAAACAAAACACTGAATGAAACAAAAGTACTTGACAAATATTACGATTAATGGTCCTTGACGAAAAGGGGGGGGGGGGGGGGGGGGGGGGGGGGGGGGGGGGGGGGGGGGGGGGGGGGGATGGGGATGGGAGCTGGCAGTGATCGGCACAAATGAAATCATCTGAACGTTGACAATGGGCCTGATGTATTACCAGCAGAGAGTCGCCAGCGCATAACTCTCAAATACAATGCTGAGTAATAAAATTGTAGTACGTAGTCTCATAAGGTTCACAATCAACTGGCACGAAGGAGATATATTACCAGCAGGAGAGTCGCCAGCGCATAACTCTCAAATACAATGCTGAGTAACAGAACAATATATACAGAGGCAGGCAAGATTCTGGACCGTAGCACTTGGTCATGCGGCATTTGCGCGCCGTATAGTAGTAGAAGTAGTAGTAAGTAGCCATGTAGTATTGTGAAGTCATGAGGCGTATGTGCCGTTAGGAGTAATAGCAGTGGGCGGAGGAGTAGGATTATGTACAGTGGGTTGTCAGCGCCCAGTAGTGTGCCATAATAAACCGATCGTGGATCAAGGGAAAGGGAGGTGGACCAGGAATAATGACAATAAACGACAGAGACAACACCGACCTTGCAGGAATATTCAAAACGAACGCATGTGGGCGTTTGAATTGTATAGCAATAGCATAGGCCTTATTAGCAGCTGAAATGGAGTAATAAGCGTATCTGTTTACACATGAACGGTAAGTAGACTGATAATAAACGTGGTACGTTTAGAACTGGAGCATGATTTTATCACTGATCGTGGACATTGCAGTCGAGACGAATCAGACAAACAAGACGCGACAAGACGATCTGACATGTCAATGACACGGGAAAAATGTGCAGGGTATAGGTCAGTCAGGCGATGAACTTCGACACGGTCGACACCCGTTCTCAGTCTACACAATTGTTCCAATAGTGTTACGCCAGTAAAACCGGACCCGAATGGGGCTTGGGGTGGGTGTGGGTAGTGACTTGGGAGGCAGCATAAGCGCCCTTCAATCAGAAGAGAAATTGTTCCAGATCGATAGGCTGATGCAAGACTTATAACAAGGTGACAAAGAGGGAGAAAGAACAATAATCACACAGCACAAACCAACAGCTGACGGGACGCTGTCAGTTTGTACACATGCATGGTCAGACCCTCTAACCAACTATACACCTCGTGTGATCAATTTCAGTCTCCGGTCATCGAAACCCTATTGGCCAGCCTTGCTAACCACAAACCATGGAGCGGGTGGGAGAGGTGAGAGTGGGGATCACGTAGATTCCAGTCCACTGAAAAGTTAGTGGCGGGAGGGGGAAGGGAACACTTGGCTGACAGATTAACAATAAATGACAATACATACATCGGAACGCTTCACTGGTACGAACTGGGTGCTTTCATTCAAATGACGTTTCTTATTATAGGCTGAAAATGTCAGACACTGCGAAGCATAAAACGAAAATGAGACACGAGGAAAAATGGCGCTAAGCATACCAAACTTTTTTTTTTTTTTTTTTTTTTTTTTTTTTTTTTTTTTTTTAACGGCGGACATGATGTTCAACTTAATTCGGAGCGATCGGTCGTCTGGCAGCTGGAGGCTAGCCGCTTTCTGGGGCGGGAGCAGAGCTGCCTTTTTCTTGTTAACAAGAATATTGACGTCATTTAAACGACGAAATGTGACGTGCGTCACTGAGCAAAAACAATTCCTGTTTTGGCAATTAACTATGCTATTTGTAAAGACGTATTTGGAGTAAATAAGTGTTAAACCCGTTATTGAAAATGCAAAACAAACAAACACATCAATGTATTTTGTAAGCCAACGAGTCACGTTGATGACTGCTTTTATTTATAGTATTTAAACGAACGATTTGAAACGCTTAATATCTGATCAACTTGTCAAGCAACATATTTTACTATGCATTGTTTTCTGAAAGGTGTGCGGATTATCATTGTTCTCTGTACGTGTTTTTGAAGTTATGTCTTGGTTACTTGAAGGAATGTTTAGAGAACTGAGTCAACGCAAAGCTAAATGTAACAAAGTTTAACAGGAGAGACTTTTTTTTTTGTTGTTTTTTTCAACAGATGTCCCCCCAACTACACGTATCACTGCATGAATAAAGTACTTGGATTGTACACATCAGGCTCAGCTTATTTTCACAGGATTAAACACAAAGCATTTATGCAAAATTGAACACTCATGAGAGGCACAAACAAGTAGGAAAAAAAAATGATATACTGTACTCTGAGCAAGAAAGTGGCGGACATAGTAAGTGCACTACTGTAGAACATGCCTAGCAAAGGAGAACGGGACAAACACTTCGGTTTTACGATAGTGAAGCGCCATAAACTGAGTGACATGTAATGAAAGTGAGGAGGAAAACGAACAAGTGGCATCACGTAAAGCGTTGCAAGTGATTGTTACAGCATTTAGATGAACAGTTGTAACAGTGATTATCACTTACTTTCAAACAGTTATGAGAGCAGGAGTGCATGACAGACTCGGTAACAAAACTGGGCAGTTAGGTAACCTAATTCAAATGAAAACAACGTCCATCCTGTCCGTACTACACACACCACCAGGCCCACAGCCCTAGAGGACCGAGATCGCCTTAACTGGCAGAACGCGAGCAGGGTCAGTGAACCGAAAACACCCCGCTGGACCTTTCGCCGGTTAAGGGCCTAGTGGCCGCACGTTGAGGAGGAGGAGTTAACGGTACAACATATTCGCAGGCGTGCGGCCCACTGCGTGGTAAAGGAATCACCGGCGATGTGTAACTGAAAAGCCTGACTTGTGGGCCCATTTGTAAATTCTGCTATGATACCGCTCTAGAGGAATTCTTTTCTTTTCTTTCTTTTTTTTTTTTTTTTTTTTTTTTCAACCACCAGTTTTAGAGAATTTATTCATCCATGACAATTATTCATCCATGCCGATGCACCTATTAAACAGAGTAGGTTCTGATACAACTGTACGGCCTGATGAGCTCAGATACCAATGGAGAGTATAGGTAGAGGCAACACGCTTGGCTGCAGAGTGAGGTGATGGGGATCTACCTCGCATCTCCACCAACTATCGCACGAACGGATGTTGTGCGTGTGGGTCGTAGAACTATTATACAAAAGGAATTGAGCTCTGATGTATTAGGGGATGTTACTAGAAGATTGGGGATGTTGGGGATCTACTAAAGCAATTGTGGGGTGTTAATATATCGACACTGCAACTGACTAATGACTGAGATTCCTATGTACCGTTATCAGAGAGAGAGAGAGAGAGAGAGAGAGAGAGAGAGAGAGAGAGAGAGAGAGTCAGAGATTCAGAGGCAGATTCGAGGCAGAAAGTGAGCAAGTGTAGGTTCATGTTCAGAAACACCAAAAACGAAGATAGGACGAGGCAGAATATAATATAACATCCTTTCAATAAACAGGCTCTTAGATTTACACATGTATTTATTTTGACTACAAATTATAACAGACATTCCCAGGAAATCTAACTCTCAACTAAGACCTTCTCTGTCTAGACTAATAAAAATAGATACACAAAAACACAGAACTCACATACCTTAACACCATGATCACTGTGGCCAGGCCCGAAGGCCGAGAGGCCCAGCAACACCTTGACTCACCTAGAGGATGCCAGGGAGGGGGAGTTTTTGGAAGTTGATATCTTTAGTTTATATAGCTTTTGCCTGAGTGTGAATTGAATAACTGTGTAGCGTGGCACGTCTTTGACACAGTCAGAGAACGCCAGGCACTGGACATTATCGAGGTCTGGTTTTCATTTCTGACCCACTGCTCAGGGATGGGGTGAAGGGGGAGGGCGTAGCAATGTGAGGGGTGGGGGGAGCAGGAGAGGGGATCTATGCATGTCAATGTATCCGGGTAGTAATGATGGAATGGTACGTGTTAGGGGGTGAGTGAGAGAGAGGAAAGTGTGTGTGCGTGCGTGCGTGCGTGCGTGCGTGCGTGCGTGCGTGTGTGTGTGTGTGTGTGTGTGTGTGTGTGTGTGTGTGTGTGTGTGTGTGTGTGAGAGAGAGAGAGAGAGAGAGAGAGAGAGAGAGAGAGAGAATAAGCGAGAGATTCGTATGTGCGTGTGTGTGTGTGCGTGTGTGTGTGTGCGCGCGCGCGCGCGCGTGTGTGTGTGTGTGAGAGAAAGAATGGGGGTGGGAGCTGTGTGTGTACCTTTGTGTGTATGTTTGTGAGTATACGTGTCTGGAGAGAGAGAGAGAGAGAGAGAGAGAGAGAGAGAGAGAGAGAGAGAGAGAGAGTGTGTAGGGGAAAGAGCCTGGTCTATTTTTTTCGTCTTTTTTTGGGGGGGTGGGGGGTGGGGGGGGGGGGGGGGGGGGGGGGGGGGGGGGTTACCTTACCATAATCCTGCTCAGTAAAATATGAGGATCAGGATTAATCTGTCTACTTTTTTTTTCATCTGTATTTAACTTTGCTCTCTCTTGTTTTCTGTCTGTTTCTGTGTTTCTGTTAGCTCCAAGCTCTTGGAAAAGCTTCAGCAGTTGTATTCATCGCTGTTACGGACTCAAAGTCTCCATTGGCACTAAGCTGTGAAAAGACAAGGCCAAGATTATGTGCCACAATGAATCTCTCTCTCTCTCTCTCTCTCTCTCTCTCTCTGTATTGATTACTGTATGTTAAAAAAAGCCAGTACGCGCTTATTCTAACTTCTGTCATCGAGAGAAAACGAAATTTTCTCTCTCTCTCTCTCTCTCTCTCTCTCTCTCTCTCTCTCTCTCTCTCTCAAAGAGCGAAAGTCTCAGCTCAAGCCTACGGAAAAAGAGCAGTGCCATCATTGATTTCCGGCCTTTCCCGTCTGTCTTGTCTGGGCCTAATGAATGATGGATCAGTTGGTCGGTAAACCCCTTCCTTTTGGTAGGGATCAAACTGCCAACTTCCGCGCAAGACATAACAAAAAAGAGAAAGAAAGACTGAAGAACTCTCTCTCTCTCTCTCTCTCTCTCTCTCTCTCTCTCTCTCTCTGTGTGTGTGTGTGTGCAGCATTCAACTGTTTTCCCTCATTCATTAATAAAGGAACCTTCGAAGCTACGAAGAATAGAACACTTGGTGCAAGTGTATTCACCCGATACTATTGAGCGATTTGTCAGACTACGTCATTTTTTTAAAGCTGAAACTCTTTTTGGTCAACAGACCACGTATACCGTTTGTAATTAGCGACTTTTATAGTGGATCAACATGTCAACTTAGATGAAAGCGGCAATGGCTTGAAAGCGGCAAAGATACACCTATGAAAATTGTGAAAAGGTGTATTTGTGTGTACTTTGAAAGGTTTTACTGGAATAAAGTGATGTACATCAAATGATATCAACAGATACCCAATTACGGCCAGTTCTGTTCTTCCATGTATAAGTATTGGCCATACGTATTCTCCCTGATAAAGTATTTCTGACATGTTTACATTATGATGTTAGGGTAGAACGAATAGGGAACCAATTTAATGTTATGATTGCTTGAATATGGTCATGACTGGCTTGATCAGGGAGTAACGTGCCAATGTTTATTCGTGACTTCCAGCAGAAACTTAAAAACTGTAACTGGCAGGACTGGCAACTTCCCAATCTCCAATGGAAGATTTGATATGTGTTTATTGTTTAATGGAATGACTCATTCTATTTAATCATTCAAGTCCTTACATTCATTTCGTTTTTTTTAAAAACAGACTGGATCAAAATTCATGTTCACATTGGCAGACATTGGGATTTATTAATTAAGGTACACGATGAAGATTTATTATTATGATTATGGATGACTGTGTATAGATCTACAGGCAGATAATTAAGTGAAGATTCAAATAATTTTGTCAGTATGTCCAGCTATTCAAAAAAGAAAAGAGACGTTTAATCATTAAAAATACAGACAGCTCTGCTCTGCACGAGTCTCTCTTGATGGCTTCAACCCAAAGAAACATATTTGCTACACTTTGTATGTAAAGTGACGCCAGGATCTTTGATTTTTTTTACTTTACATACACTGAAGAGACGTAAAGCCAATGCCTAACTTTGTTGTTGCTGAATTGTAGCATAAAAACTTTTTTTTTTTTCTTTTTTATTTGATTGTCCCCTAATGGATGTCTGAAATTAATCTGCTTACGTATACATGGTTGAATATTTCATCATACGAAATAGCTTACTTACTCTCCATAATCTCATTCCTTTGTTTTCTATATGTGTTGAGATGTTTAAATATT